>JASTUB010000067.1:0-47193 GCA_031124825.1 Saccharomycopsis vini
AAAAAAAAAAAAAAACACAAAAAAAAAAAAAAAAAAAAAAAAAAAAAAAAAAAAAAAAAAAAAAAAAAAAAAAAAAAGAGCGCTTAATTTTTTTTTTTTTTTTTTTTTTTTTAATTTTTTTTTTTTCTCTTGTCCTCATCGCGCATCGATTAGGCGCTAGCATATCTTCTTCTTGTATAATATCGCACTTCTACTATTTTATTGCTTCTCATTAAATAATTATTGCGAACACTTTGAATAGATTGTTGCATTGGTTATGTCTGATTCTTTTGCTGATGATGCTGGCTCGACTTCAACAGCCTCTTTAACGAAAGTCGTACCAAATCATCTTCCAGGTAAAAAGTTATTGGGTAAGTTGAAACGGAAGAATGACAAAAGAACTTCAAAAATATTCAATTATCTTGGTTATAACTCGTCATATCAAGATGGTGAAATGCAAATCCAGGATATTAAATCAAATTCGGCACATGAGCTGATAACCGCTTCTGCTTCTGGAAAAATTAATGAAGGTGTTATGGAAATTCAAAAAATTGAGGAATCTGATTATAAAGGCGATAAAGATTTGCTACAAGACACCGTGAAAGGTGATCTCATAAAAAATATCAATAGTGTGAATTTTACACAATCACTCAGAAATTTGATCAAAAATGAAGTTTCTTCAAGGGAGGATATGCCAATTGCTGAGAATAATGATGATAATGACAATAATAATAGTAATGATAATAATGATAATAATGATAATAATGATAGTAATAGTAATAGTAATAATAATGATAATAATAATAGCGAAGAAAACATAGTTGTCACTCAACAATCAAATCCCAAAGAATTTTCCCAAACATCACATTCAAGCAGTGAAGAAGAACAAATTAAAGTGCAGCCTAGCAGGTCGCTTAATATCGTTTCTAATTCCAATTTTTCCAATCTGCCTATAAATTCTCTGTTGGATCAATCCTTATCTCTGATTTCCCATGAACAAAATATACCTTCTGAAGACGATGAAGATATAAATGATGAAGATTTATTATTACCAAGACCAGCTACAGCACCTGACTCATTTCAAGTATCAAGATTGTCTGTATCAAGTCAAAGTTGGCCAAAAAAATGGTGGGCTTTTATGGCTTTCATAATAATTTTGTCTGTAATGTGCCTTTCAAGGTTTCTCATGATCAGAACTCCATTGTTATTAAATGAAATTACAAAGTTTCATTTGGATGAAGTGAAATTGATTGAAATTTCGAATTCAGGTGCAAAAATAGAAGTTAATGGTGTAATCTATTTTGATTATGATTCTTTGCATGGGTGGGAAAAATTTTATATGAATTTTTTGAAGACTAATATTGTGCAAAAAGTTTCTATTGAAAAGATAGATAGCGTTGCAATATCAGCTAGAATTGAAGACTATGATGACAGATATGAAATTCACTTACAAGAAATTGCTGAATTATTAGCTTTCAGTCTTGTTGGACCTATAAACATTAATCTTAGTGACAAATCTGAATTAGCTATTAGAAATCAACAGATCAATATCAACGAGAAAAACGTAGCCAAGACTCTCAATGAAATATTTGATTTATACCATAAAACTAAGTATAACCTTCATAAATTGAAAATTTACTCCCAAATAGATATACGGGAATGCGACTTAAGTTCTCATCACGGACTTTTAAATCTTCGCAACTTGTCTACCAGGTTATTCAATAGCATAGAGATTGATTTAGACGCTTTTAGTAACATGCTAAAATGGGATGTGAATTCAAATGGCATTTTTTTTATGGAAAGTAAATTTTTATCTATCATTGTGAATGATTTTCTTATCACTGGCAGAACCTCGCCAAAAACCGAACTACTCGTGAATTTTGATGCATCTGTTAACTTTAACAGTAACATTGGAAATGGGTTTTCATTGAATAAAATCACTTGGAATATAAAGTTATTCGATTGTGAGGAGAAGTCTTTAATTAATTTGATGAAGATCAAAGTTGGTGATATTTCTTTTGATGATGAAATAAAAAGCATTGATAATTTAGAAATACAATTGACAATTCCAGTAATAAGCGAATGTTTACTTGAAAACTGTAATTATATGTCGGTTTTGAATTCGTTTATTATTGATGTTTTGAAAGAATATGACGAAAATGATAAGACCGTTGTATGGATACTAGCTGAACCATCGTACAATCCACATTGGTTGAATTATATTCTCAGTAATGTTGCATTTCCTATTGACATTAATTTCTTGAAAAAACAATACTCCCAACAACATTTTAGTCTCAGCTCTTCAAAGTTTCTTGATAATTATCTCTTGAACCTTCAACTTGAAAAATTACATTTCTATTTACCGAAGCAGTCTTCAGAGTATGACATTACACCTATGATAACTAATGCAGAAATCCTTTTCAAAATTGCATTGCCAGATTGGATGGATTGTGCAAACAGTATAATTTACTTCAATGTTGACAATTTTTGGGGTGACTTAGCTATTCATTATGGCTCAGAAAACAAAGAGCTACTTAATATCGATTTTCTGAATGATCAAAAAATGTTGACCAAATTTGATTACTTATACGACCAAACATTCTCGTTGAATATAAGCTTATTTGATAATGAGTTTATTATCTTAGAACCTGATTTAATTAACGAGATTTTGACTGAATATATCTTGAGTATTAATCATAATAACGACCCCAAATTGATAAGTTTTATCTTGAAGCCGTTTTTAAATTTTCTCTTGAGTGATTTCCCATTAATCCATGCTGGCCAAAATCTTCAGTTTAAAGATCTTCCTTCAGTCTCAAACGTTAATTTTAACACCTCAGCCTTGATATCCAGAGACGATAATTCTACTTCTTTTATCGATCATTTAATTCGACAGTTTGACATAAAGATTAAAAACTTGGTATATGTGGATTCATCTGCCGGCTCTATTTCATTGGTTTTAAATTTGAGAGTAGTCGTTCCTCAAAATTTTTATGGATCACCTATTGAGTATTCATTTACCACACACCCAAGTTTCGGCAATGTCATCGACTTGAATTTTGGGTTTAATGAATCATATTTGGGAAGGGCGGTTGTCCAAACCCTCAACTTTAACTCAACGGAAACTTATTCTAATATTTCAATATTGATTGAATTAGATCCTAGCTATGATAACGTTAATGTACAAGATAAAGTTTTATCTGACATGAAAAACTTGTTGAGCGGCCTAATTTCAAATCAATTTCCAATAATCAATGCATATGGACACTTTGGAAGTTTCCCAGCCTCCAAAAATATTTCAAGAATTTTTGATGGCTTGAATATTAGCTTTCAAATCCCAGAACATTCTTTTTTAACGACAACTACAAGCTCCCATTTGATTTCAAATCACAACGATAATGATATTTTTCTATTTTCTGAGAACAAGGCCCAACAATTGGACATTGGATCAACTTTTGATGATTATTTGAGCCCAATTAACCGAAAGCTTGGTTTGGCTGGTAAAAGCCTGTCAAGTGGATTTATATTAAAGTGCACAATGCATATAATGACTTCAGAAATTGAACTTGAAGTGTATAATCCAATCATCAATTCATTTGTTGATGTTTTAATCCAATGGGGGAAAGCTATTTATTACGAACCTGATTCGCAGGAAGAAGTTGAATTAGCTCATATTGAGAAAAATACATTGTTGAAAATTCCACCTGGAATTCATAAGACACAAAGAATAAGTGTTGTGTATGAAAACTCTGGAAATGCAGGGCAAATCCTAAGGAACGCAATAAATGGTAAATTGGATATTGAATCAAGAGCTAGTTTGGAAGTTACAATTGGCAATTTTCGCGCCGAGTTAGATTATTTAGGCAACGACACAGTTGCACAAATCCGACTTTAGGTTATTTTTGACAATTTTTTTTTTTTATTATTATTATTTTTATTTCTCATATTTTTATATACATATTTTTATTTTTTTTGCAAATTTCATTTTAGTTGTATCTTGCTTTGCTTTAGCTTTTTATTCTTTGCATTAATTGTGTTTGTTTTATATTTATTGTCATTTATGCTAATGATTTAATTTGGGATACCTTATTGATTAGATTTTTTTTTTTTTTTTTTTTTTTTCTTTGCTTGGCGTTTCAATTCATTTGCTAAGATTATGAATAATGTGTATTGATAAATTATGATGATTTGGGTATTTGCATGTAAGTATTTTAGTTTTCAAACTACGTCACTTTTTGTTCATAAAACAAATATGCATTAAACAGGAACAAAGCCGAATGAAGGAAACAAATGTAAAAAAAAGTTAAAAAAAAGAAAAAAAAAAAAAAAGCTACATTGATGGAAAAGATCACTTTTTGTTTTCAGATTCTTTATACTTGATAAATCTATCGATTTCTTTAAGAGTATCATAACTTAAAGCTTTTAAATCACGCTGAATATTTTTATCAATTTTTCTTTTAAAAATATCATTTTTCAATGTTTCTTTTAAAACTTTTAAAGCGCTATGATAGCCTTTACCATGATAATTAGGTTGATCATAAACAAATTTATGGTCACCATAAATATCAAATGTTGAAGAAATCAAGTCTATGATTTGTGAGGGTGAAATAATATCAATTAAAGAGTCTGGATTTTGTTGTGGTTGTTGTTGCTGCTGATAATTAGGGTTCAAAACCTTTCCAAAAATAAAATCACCTATTGTTGAATTTATTAATACCAGAGGAATTTGAGCTAAAACAATCAATAATTGTAAAAACTCTTGATAATATTGGTTGATTAGTTCTAAAAATTCTTTGTTTTCTGCAGAATTGGATTTTTTCTTTTTGTTATTGCTAGAAGCAAGTAATGATTGATGTAATGAAGCAAATAATAAACAATTAGAAATTAATGTTTGGATAAAAGTTATTAATGATTGTTCTTTTTGGGTATCTGATAAATCAAAAGTTGATAAAATTAAACCAGTTGTGGCGTTCAAAAACCCGAGACATTTAATTTGAAGATGTAAATAATATATTGTAGTAGGATTAACATTTGTTGAATTGGAGCTAATGTTTGATAAGGTTTTAAAAAATGAGGAGTTATTATTTTTATTGTTTTCATTGTTAATCTCATTATTAGAAGATAAAAATCCCCAAATTTGTTCCACAAATTGTTTCCAAGTCATTGGTAAGTCATCATTATTCAAACAGCCAAATAAAATTGCAAAATTTATCAAGCAGTCCCATGAATGCAATTCAAATTTTAAATCAAACTTTGTCAATCCGTTGTATAAAAATTCAAAGAAATCTTGATTAATAAAAGAATTTATCAATTTGTTATTGTTAAAATGCTCAACAATCATTGATTTCTCTTCTTGAGATGCTTCTATCAATTGAAATAAATCAGGATTTGTACCAGCGAACTCAATTATTGTAGCAATTAAATCAAGACTAATTTCAATAGCTTGGATTTCACTGATGGCATTAATTTTATCATTATATTTTTTAATGAATTCTGGTGAGTTCAATCCTTCGGTAGGGGAAATATAATCAACAGGATTGACCTTAAAATTTGATAGTATTGAATCTAATTTAAAAGAACTTTCTTTTAAATATCCTACTAAATTTTGATAAATTTCAATAAAAATTTCATCTCTTTTGATTTCAAATTCTTTAATAATTTGTTCTTGATTTTCTTCACTGGCATTAATAGGGGCTCCTGCGAGTGCTAATTGAACACCGGCGACTTCAAATACTTGAAATTTAATTGCTTCAATATAAAGTTTGGTAATATTATTTAATTTATGACCCATTCGACTTCCAAATTCAATAAGTTGTTGTAAATTGAAACCGTATTTAAAAATCAAATTTTCAATAAAGTCACCAGATTCACTACTAAAATCATAAATCAAATCTAAAATAGTAATGAACAATTTCAATGATATTTTCAAATCAGAGGCATTAGATTTCATTTCTTCTTCTGATGATGATTCAGGTGTTATAGTCCATTTTAACAAGTTCACTGTGAATTCAGAAATGGAGCTTATTTTATTATTGTCATCATTATTCAAAATATCATCCAAAATATTATCAGAGCCATTAATCAAGGCAATTATTAAACCGAATAAATTTTCTGTTAATTCAAATAATAAAGTTTTTTGAGAATTATTGAAACTTTTTATGTTGATAGAAAATTCATTAAAAGAATTTTTCAAATTATCCAAATTTAAATTAATAAACTGCCAAATTCTTCTTTTTTTCCACATATGTGTACAAATTGAATAACCATCTTCAAACGCAATTATTTTCAAAAGTTCCAAAGTTTGATTTACTATATCAAGGTTTTGAGTATTTAAAAAACATTTTGGTAAATCAGTAGTAGTATTAGAATCCATCACTTGTTCGGGGTTACTGACAGTGACTGGATCGATTGTAAAAATGACCCCCATTATATTCTGTTTCATAAATTCTTCTCTTAAACTTGGATCATTACACATCACAGTTATTGAGCTCAAAGCAATCACTTTTTCATTTGGTGATGTAGTATTAGAAGTCAATTGACTAATTAATTGGGACGCTTTATCATGATTTACAGAATTTCCAGTAGAAGTGTTTTCTGATGTGGTACCAGATTCAGCACCAACAGTGTAAGGATTTGTTATTGGTCTTGAGATTCTTGATTTCTTTTTACTTTTACCCATTTTTGTTCTTTGGTTATCTTCTTTTATAGTCAAATGTTAGTTATAATCATTAAGCAAAAAAAAAAAAAAAAAAAAAAAAAAAATTTTTTTATTTTTTTTCGAACTTTTTTTTTCTCTTAATTTTTTTTTGGGGGATTTGGGGGTGAAAGGGGGTTCTTCTGTTATAAGGATGTGATGAGAGTGGTATTGTTATGGTATTCAAAGGTGATAATAACTGAAATATATATTATCAGGAATTATTATTAGGAAATATTGGTAGAAAAACCCCCTTTAAAAATTCAAATTGAATATTTTTTCACCATTTTTCCATTTAAGATTTTATGTGGCCTGAGAAATTCAATAGTGTAGTTTTTACCGCCGTCTGTCAAGAAAAATAGATCGTTTGTTCAATAAGTTGCAGTAAGTTAGATTGAATGATAAAATGATAAACTCATTTTGAATATCATTAAAATAATTTTTTTTTTTTTTTTTTTTTTGCAGAAGATTATAAGAATACCATTTTTCAATTAGGCGAAGATATTTTATTTTGCAAGGAAAAGATAGGATATTTGTTTTGCCACTATTTTTATTTTATATTTATTTTTATTTTTTTTTTTTTTTCTCAAGATCACATTGAATGTCTTGTGGGATTATTAGGGCGCTAGAAATCCAAATTCTACTTTTATAAAAATTAAACAATTATCAAGATATTATTAAATTAACTATTATATAAAACAAAGGTATTTTCAATTGTTAGCAGTGAAACATAGTGAAGCTGTAGTTTTTCAAAAAAAAAAATAAAATAAAATAAAATAAAAAGATAAGATAAAATTCAAAACAAGCAAACATTCAAAAAGTGTATTTTTTCAAAAAAATAAAAAAAGTCACGAAATATTTGTAATAAAACAATAAAATATAAAAATGAAATGACAATAGAAGCTAGGCTTCATAGAAAATTTTTATTAATCAAATAAAAAAGCAGTAATAAGAAAAAAATAAAATAAAATAAAATAAAACATGTTTTAAGAGTCTAATCATTTGGTTAAAAAAGCTTTTTTTTTTTTTTTTTTTTTTTTTCAAACTTTTTCTTCGATTTCTTCTATTAATATATCTTTATCAATATTATTAATTCTTTGAGTATTTTCTTTACTGAATGGTTTAACTTCTGTTGATTTGAATTTTCTTGCTGGAACTTTCATATTAAATAACATATCTAATTCAGCAAATGTACGGCCTTTAGTTTCTGGTAATCTAAACCAAGACCAAATTGCCCCTAATAAACAAGCACCCGCCCAAAAAAATCCAGTTTTCATTCCCCAATCCCAATTTTGAGGGTTTAACATATATGGAGTGACAATTGAATTGAAAATTCCACCGATATTATAAATATTTCTAGCAATAATCACGGTTTTAATTCTTAACCTTGTAGAGGCCATTTCAGAAACAATTGCATAGCAAACTGGACCAATTGTCAAATCATAAAAAAAGACAAAAACTATAAGTAATGAGCCTCCACCCCATTTTGGGCCATCTAAAGATTTAGGGGCCAAACCTAAACACCCAACAATGAACATTAAAACACCTAAAATGCAAATTCCTCCAAAAAAAATTTGGAATCTTCCAAAATATCTGATTAAAAACCAAGAACCAAAACAACCAATAATTCCAAGAGCATATTGAACGATAGTTAAATTGAAAGCAGAAGTTGTATCTAAACCTGCTTGTTCATAAAAATAAGTAGAAGAAAACATCAAAGTATTACCGCATTCATTTTGAAATAACCAAGTCATGACGGTTATTTCTGTTCTTCTTAAATCGACACCTTTAAAACAATCCAAATAAGAAGTTTTATTGCCATTTTCATATTCTTCTTCCAAATCATTAGTTAATTTCATGAATTTGACCATTTTATTAGAGATTTCATCGACACTTTCTTTTTGATCTGGATGAGGACTTAATAATTTTTTGATTGATTTTTTTGCTTCGGAATATTTTTGTTTTTTAATTAACCACCAAGGAGATTCGGGAGCAAATAATATACCAATAAAGATTGGCAATGGCCATATCCATTGAATTGCATAAGGAACTTTATAAGCCATTTCTGTTGGATCATTAGATTTTGCTCTTTCAACTCCAGCAGCAAGTAATTGACCAATACACCAACAAATGTTGATATAAGTGGTCAAATAAAATCTTAAAACTAAGGGACAAACATCAGAAGCATAATTTACAGCCATAGTTTGAAAACAACCAAAACAAATTCCAATTAAAACCTCACCAACTGCTAAAACTGCCAATGAAGGAGCAAAAAACACAATGAAAATAAAGGCAAAAACACAAGCCAAGGAAGCATTCATTGTTTTTTTATAACCAAAACGATCTGCAAAATAACCAGCAAATTGTAAACCAACAATTTCTCCACAATTGACACACATTGTAAGGCCAGTTTGCCATCTAGCAGGAATTTGTTTTGTACCATCTTTAACTTCACCAAATTTTGCAACAAAAGCAGGCAAAGCATAAAAGTTTGAAATAAGAGATAAATCATAACCTTCCATAATTAAAGATGATGAAACAACTATTGACCAAAAAATTGCTTTTGGGTATTGTTTAATACCTTGTAAAAGACTCATTGATTTTTCCGAATCATTAATATCTTGAGCATCATCTGAAGCTTTACCAATAAAATTTGCAATAAAATCATCATTATCAATCAGTGGAGGAGATGAGACCCCTGCCAAGTCTTTTTTTTCATTATTATTAAAAGTATTTTCAAGATTGTTTACTTTTATTTTTTCTTGTTGATTATCGATATCCATTATTGTGGTGATGATAATAATAATATATATATAACCTTAATAATAGTAATAGTAATAATAATAATAATAATAATAATAATAATAATAATAATAATAATGGATATCTAGAAATATATATATATATATATTTATTGCCCAAGTTATTACCATGAAATGGCATTTCCCCACTATGTGGAAAATGCAAAGAAATTTGAGTTGAGCAAAAATTATACGTTAACTTACTTCAATATACATTGTTTTGATTGTTAAAAAAAAAAATAAAAAAAAAAAAAAAATTTTTTTTTTATTTTTTTATTTTTTATTTTTTTAATTGCCAATTATCAGTGAGTGAACAGTTTTTTTATTATTGTTATTATTATTATTGTTATTATTATTATTGTTATTATTATTATAATTGTTTATATTAATTTATTTTCTATTTTCTCACTTCCTCAAGTCCGGGGTATTTTTTAAGGATACATATATGTACAGATATGCACATGCATCGCTTTTTCTCCACGGGGTAAAAAATACCGTTTTTGGGTGGCAGAGTTTATTGCACTGATAAGATCGAGTGAATAAATAAATATAGTAAGTGGCCACTATAATTTATTATTATTATAATTTCAATAATTAAATAAAATAAAACAAAAAATAAAACAAAAAAAAACAAATAGAATAGTAATAATATACATATATAAGTAAAAGAATACCAAATTAGGTATAAGAAAATTGTTGATATAACTTATGCTTACATATATATACACCTCAGTTTATGGTTTTAAAACCCGCAAACTTTGGTGTTCTGGATATTACCCGTTGATCATTTTCAAATGGTAAACTGCAGGCAATTAATTATTAATTGCCTCGAAACCAGCTTCATTCGTCAATTATATTCATTTTGACGAGGTGGGGGTTGTTTATTGTATATTATATTATATATATAAAAGAAAGACAATTGTTAGAAGTAGTGATCACATAATTACTATACTTTTAGCGTACTTTGCTATTAAATGATATATGTATAGTGTGTGTGTGTGTGTGAATGATACACAAGAAAATATTAATTTTATCCTTCATTCTTCTCCACATTTTTTAACAATTGATTGTAAAGGTTAAAACCTCTCAACCCAAGATTAAAAAAAAAAAAAACTTGATAAAATTAACCTTATTTTGTAACCATAGTGGAAGGTTGATTAATTATTATATATCCAAAAGAGGTATTATTTTCGGTTCAAAAAAGATTTCTAATAAACCAACAGGGGGTTTGACACCCAGTGTTGTCAATATTATTGGCTTTTGTCTCCGGGTAGTTTCTTTCAAAATACAAAAAAAAAGTATTAAAAAATTGATCAAAAAATTGATATTATTGTATGTTTAATACTCCACAATCATTATTTTACAATTAATATCAAAACATGCCTAGAATTAGAGGATTTGATATTTTAACAGTATTTGTTTGTGCAGGAGTTGGTATTTATACTGGTATGCAAAGAAAAAAAAATTTTATATATAGACCATATTTTCTCTGTCTTTTTTTATTAGTGTAATAATAATAATAATAATAATAATTTAATTACTAACTATTGTATTTTTTTTTTTTTTTTTTTTTTTTATTTTTTATCTCTCTTTCTCTCTCACACAACTTGTCTCAACTTTATTCTATCTCTTATTTCATTTTAGGTAACTCATTCTTTGCTCCTTTAATAATGTAAGTTTTTTTTTTTTTTTTTTTTTTTTTTTTTTTTTTTCTCACTAATTGCTAACCTTATTATATGTATAGTGATCAATTGAAAAAAGATAAAAATTTACGTGACGATATTCCAATTCCAGAATTTGATGAAGATGGTAATAGAACAGATGTTAAAAGACAATTAGAAGCAATTCAAATTCAATCTTTAAATGATAAAAACATTAATACTCCCCAAAATGAACAAAAATAAACAATACTAATAATCAATTAATCTATTGTTAATATCCAAAAAAATTTTGACGCCTATGTTATACGATTCTATTTCTTTTTCTTTTTCTTTTCTTATTTCGCTTTCATTTTTGTTGATAAAATTCATTCATATCTAATGTGTGTAAATATAAAATACTGTTAATAAAAATAACTATAATTTATTAATCTGGATATCATCTAAATTGTTCTTTATTAATATAATTTAAAAATTAGAAAGCACTTATTGTATATATTAAGATTTCAAAGAAGACAAAAAAAAAAAAAAGAAAAAAGAAAAAAAAAAGAAAAAAAAAAAGAGAAAAAGATATTAAATTAAAGGTAAACAAAACAGTGGTAATAATAATAGAAAAAAGAAATCTTCTAGTACCTTGGATATTATAGAATATAAGATTTAAAAATAAAACAAAACGGAAAAGAGTGAAAAAAAGAGGCAAAAAAGAAAAAAGCCTTTTTAAAAAATTTCAAGTTTAACAAAAAAAAACGCAAATGCAGAGGAAGAAGAAGAAGAAGAAGAAACTAACTTGCGCATTTACACACACACACACACACACACACAGAGAACAAAAAAGCAAATTGGCAAGAAATATGACAAACAAACAAACAAATAAGTAGGTCAAAAAAAAAAAAAAAAATTAAAAATTAATCATGCACTAGTTGAAAAAAAGCAAAAAAAAAAGCAAAAAAAAAAAAAATTATTATTATACTTGATCAACTTTAATATTTTGAGTTTTCATATTAAGTTGGTTTTTTGAATTCAAAATTAGTCCATTACCAATACTTTTAAACAAATGGGTTTTCTTTTTCGGTTTCTTAGTATTGAATAAAAAACTCGTCTTTGTAGGCGATAAAGATTTTTTTAAAAAAACATTCTCTGAATTTGATGATAAAAACGATGATGACGCTAGTGGTGAAGATATTGTTTTTAAACCATTAAATCGATCTCTTTTATCAACAGAAGTCGGCGATTCTGGTGATATAAATTCTTCGTAATAATCATCACCTTTATTATCATCATCATTTAAAGATACATTATCTTTGAAAATTGCCAACTTCTTTTTCGAGCGATTTGCCAATAAGTATTGTGAATTTTTAAGACTGTCATTAAGTTTTTTTCGTGAATTACATAGCTTTTTAATTTCTTCTAATTCTTCATTAAACTGATCATTTAAACGATTCAAATTTTTAAATTCTAACATTTTTGACATTACTGGAAGCTCTTTCGAGTATATGGACCCTTCGTTTTCATATTTAAGACTATTATTTGAAAGAAGATCCAATAAGTCTTGCAACTCAAAAACTTCATTTATCTTTTCATATGCTGACTTATTGGTGCGATCATATTGATTTTCCTCATGGTTATGATGATCATTGACTAGAAATCTTTTCAATTGACTAATGAATTTTTCATCTGTATCAGGAATAACTAAATCATTCATATCTATTTGAATTGCTCCATCATCAGTGCCAGTTGGAACATCATTATGAGATATTAAATCAGATGTAATGCTAATTCTCAGTTCAGGAGAATTAGTCAAATTTTTGTTATTATTATTCTGAATGTTGACATATAAATCAGATGGTACCGTTATCAAATTATTATTAATAAAAATGTCTTTGACAATAAATGGATCATCGACAACAAAATCATTAAGTTCATCTTTCGTAATAACAAAAGTACTATCATTGTCACTATTATTGCCAGCGATACTTTCAGTAATATACCTAACTGGCCCTTTCAAATTTTGATTATCATAATTATTTACATTCATGCTAACACTTTCGTTACCATATCTCATAACAGCAATCAATTCATCTTTCAAAAAATTCTGATTTTTCAAAATTTTAATTTCTTCAACCTTGATTTCAAGTTCATTTTTAATCTTAAGATTTTCATCTACTATATTCTTTAATATCTTTTTGAAATTCAAATTTTTTTCTTTTAAATCATTCAACATTGAAATATTTTCATTCCACTGATTAATATTATTATTGCTGCTGCTGTAATTTTTGTTATTGCTACCATACTTAGTTTTACCATTATTACCGTAATCAAATGGAGTCATTTGTAAAAATTTGTTGATGAAGCATTTTTGTTCATTATATTTCGGGATGATTTTTCCAACAATGGACAATAAAATTACAAAATTTTCCCCAAAATAATTCAAAAAAGTTTCCAAACTTTCATAAAAAAATTCTTTTTCTTCATTTGTTGCTCTTAACTTTTTCACATGATTTTCTTCAACTTTAAGCAAAAGTTGTGTTTCTGATAAATTTACAATATATTGATCATTAGCCGCAGTCATCCTATTCAATTGAATCATTAATTCATTATTTTTATTCTCAAGTTCATCAATTTTTGCCGTTAGAGATGATAATTGTACTAAGTGAATCTCTTTCTCATCAGATTGTGCATTCAATTTATCAAGATTTTCTAAATATTGTTTCAATTTATCAACTTCTTGTTCAAGGCAGAATTTTTCATTTGTCTTTAATTGGATTATTTCATTCAATTCTTTCTCCATATCCTGGTGATTTTGTTTGAGACTATTATTTTGATTTTCAAGTAAGGATATTTCTAGTTCATATTTTGAGTTTGAATTCGCTAATTCTTCGTTAACATCAGAGAAAACAGAAATTTCATTATCCAATTGCAACAATTTATCATTTAAAACCAGACATTGATCACTGAATTCTTTTCTTTCTTTTCTAATTCTTAGATTTTCTTCTGTTAATCGGTTGATTTTGAATTCCAATTTTGAAATTTCTTCTTTATTTAAATCGTTTTCTGTTTGTAGCTCAGATAATTTTGTGAAAAATTGCAAATAGTCATTCATTTTAGCATCTAATTCTTTAGATAATCGATCATTGGTCACAGTTAAAGAATTTATCATTTCAGATTTATGTTCTAATTCATCTTTTTTCAAAGTCATATAATTTTGATAAGCTAATTTATCATCATTTTCTGATAATTGCTTTTCAAGTGCATGAATCTTATTATATAGCGAATTCATGTCTTTTAATTGCTTTGTGTTATTATCTCTAGAAACTTGTAAATTTTTTTTTATAATTTTATTTTGATTAGATGCTTCATAAAAGTTTTCTTTTAGTTTCATGTATTGAGACTGATGATTTACTTTTTGAGCCTTTAATTTTTCAATTTTTTTTTGGAAAAGTATTACTTCACTAGAAGCAATTTTTTTTTCATTTAGTAAAGATTTGTGTTTAGATTTCAAATTATTATGCTCAGTAGATAATTGTCTGATTACTCCCATTAACTGACCATTTTCATCGATAAGCTTCGAAATTTGTTTTTGGAATAGTTGATGTTCAGTATTTATTATGTTATCATCATTTACCGAAGACGAAGAAGATGTTTTGACGATTTGGGTTTGCAGAGACCTTATTGTTGGGACATTTGATTTTTCTCTTCTTTTCATGTTTTTGTTAATATTGATTGATAATGGCTCAGGAAAACAGTATTTTAACACTAACACAAGTCCAATAAAGAGCTCACAGCTGATTAATATAGATTCAGAGTGGGAATATAGTTTGAGAATAAACAATCTAATTACCATGGATACTACCAATATGATACCGACTGATAAATGATTAAAAGCGGGTCCCATAACATTAAGAGCATTATAAGTCAATAGACTTAAATTATTTAGGCCGCGCATCCTCTTCTTTGAATGAGCCTGATTGTTATGTTATTATATATTGTTATTATTTCAATTAATATATTTGATAATAATAGTGGATTCCATTGGTATGAGCGATGAGCTTTGGGACGATGTTAGGATTAGACGATCAGAAAAAAAAATGAGAATGTAGCGCTAAAATTTTCGGAAGTAAGAAAAGAGGATATCAAGAACAATAATTTGAATGACAAACAACAGTATAAGTGTAGCGCTTGAGAATTATATCTAGATCTATTAATGTTTTTATCTGTTTATCTTGAAACAGGGATGAATATAGATGTCTGTTGATATGACAAAAGTTTTTTATTTTCTTTTTATTTTATTTTTTGTTATTTTTGTTGTTTTTGTTGTTTTTGTTTTTTAACCATCTATGTGCGTGTTAGTGCGTATAGCCAATTGTTGTTGTTTTCATTATTGTTGATTGTATTTTTATATATGCATATGTGTACTACTAATTATGCAACGAAAGTCCTCATCTTTTAGTTTTAATAATAGACAGAAAAAGTTGATTATATATTAAGAATAAGATATATATATATAGATTATTTTTTTTTAAAAAAAGAAAAAGTTCGAAAATGATAACTGGTAATTAGTGATGGCAAAAATGATAATAATACAAAGTGGGAATTTTTTGGGTGAAAGGTATAAGCATACTTCTTTCTTTCTCTCAATACATTTAGTTTCTTTTTCCTATTCTATAACTTTTCATGTTTTTTTTTTTTTTTTTTTTTTTTTGTTATTTTTTGGTTTTTTGTTTTATATCTTTAGTTCATTGATTTGATGTTTTGAACTTTAAGCGTTAACGGTTTTATAATCTCTAGACGCTACTGCTTCAGAGAATTTTTCTTCGACAACGGTACATAAATTGGCCAAATCATCCAATCCCTTATGAAGAGCTTCAACTGCAGTCATATTACCATAAGTTTGGATTCTAAGATGTAATTTTTTTTCGGAAGGATGAGGTATAGAGTATCCACAAAATTCTACTTCCGGGTTTTTAATAATAATTTGTTTCAAAGCATTACCTAATGTATGATCTTCATCCAACAATTGGAATGAAGCAGCACTGCCATCTTCAGTAGCACCTGGTAATATCTTTATCTTTTCAGTATCTTGTTCTTCTTCTTCTTGTTCTTCTTCTTCGTCTTGTTCTATTTCGACATCTTGTTGCGGTTGTTCTTCGGAATCTACTTCCATTTCAGAGTCATCAATCTTTTCTTTGTTGTCGGCCATTTTTAACAAATTAATTATTTAAATTGATTATTATTGATTTAACCAATATAAGTTGATTGTATTGCGTAAGAGTACCAATTTAAAAAGATTATAGAAAAAAAATTGAAAAAAAAAAAGACAAAAAAATAAAAATAAAAAAACTTTTAATTGTTACCCGGGTAGATGACATTTGACATCGAGAGTCAACCTCCAACCTCTTTCACTATGTTTTATCAAATTAGAACAGATAAAAGAGTAGTAAATATACATATATATATATGTATTAATAATAATTATTTCCTGATTTACTAATTCAATACTAAAAGAACCTTAAATTGAAATTTTTATTATGATGTGTTCTTTGATATTCGCAAACTACGATTTTCATTAATATACTTACTAAATAGATTTTCTAAGGTGTAAAACAAACATATTTGATGATAATTTAATTCCTTATGTGCTTATTAGAAATAAAATCATCGATGATAAATAAACGAATGATAACAATTATAGTACATATATAGAAAAAAAAAATGAAAACGAGAAGAGCTTGACTATAGACGAGAAATAGAAAAAAAAGGAAGGAGGAAAATGATCAACGAATAATGTTAAACAATCATTGGTTGATTAAGATCAATAAACTAATAAGATAATAATAAGAATATTAGAATAGAGGACAGAATTGTGTTTCTTTGGCACATATAGATTCTTAATAAAAATGTGTTTTTTTTTTACTTTTTTCTAAAGGATTTTTCTTTTTGTATAGGTCAACCAAAAAAAAATATGAAAAGCAATAATTGACATCATGATTAATATTATTTTAAATACTTTTGAGCTTGTTCTTTCACCTTCTTGTCATAATTGGCTCTGTCTTTGCCAAACGCTCTCCATGCTGGTTCTTGAGCAGGAGAATCAGGATTAGGAGAATCTAATAACTCTTGTATTCCTAATACTATTTGTTTTAAAGTTATTGCTGGCCTCCAATCTTGTTCTTCATTCAAAATACTCAAACAGATAGTTCCCGATGGATAAACATTTGGATGATAGAAATTTGGCGGGAATTTGACTTTTGGAGGTTTTGAAGGATAATCATCTGGAAAAGTTATTGTTATAGGATAAACTGCATCTGCCCAAATTGTGTTTGATTTGCCTGGAATACCAGCAGTCCAACTCTGTAAATTTAAAGTTCCATCAGAATTTTTTGAAGGTTTAGCAAAAAAGCCGAAGGGATGATCTTTACGCCATGATTTTCTGTATTGAAATGATAATGAAATGTTAGTACATCTGGTTCATCATCGAGATAGTATTTGATCTCACCATATTATATATACATAACTGATTGTCTATCAATTATTTTCCTTTTTTTTTCTTTTTTTTTTTCTTTCTCCTTCTTAAATTGTTTTTCTTTTTATTAAACAAAAAAAAAAAAAATACATGAATCAGACTACCTACCTTTCTTGTTGAAGACGATCGATTCTTAATTGACTCATTTTTTTCCTTTTATGTGTATTGAATGTTTAGAACGTTGATAATCTACTTGATCTACCACGAAAAAATAAAAAAATAAACAAAAATTAGAAGGTTAAAAAAAAAAAAAAATAAAAGTTGACAATAATTATATGTCAAAAATGTTACACGAAAGTTACACCAAGTAAAATAGTTGGGTGAAAAATAAAGTGGAAAAAAAAAAAAAAAAAAAAAAAAGAAAAAAAGAGCGAGACAAAAACAAAAAAAAAACCAGAAAAAATTGAATTTCCGCAAAAAAATAGAAAATATAGTTAAAAATGTATATCACGTGAAAATTGCGTCGCATTTTTTCTTTCTTGCCGGTAGTGAATTTTCTTTTTTAACTCTTACCAAAAAATTGAGGGAAACGCAATTAGATAATCTCTATGAATAAAAAAGGATTATGTTAAGGTATATAGATATATCTTATCTTGACTTTAAAACAAAGTACTAAAATAGTTGTAAAAATAAAGAAAATAACAATTGAATCAAACAGATACTATATACCAAAGGAACTAGAAGGGGAAAAAAAATGTCTAATGATGATGACTTTGATGATTTAGATGACTATTTGGATGAACTTGCTGATGAAGTTTTTGATAAAACTGTTAAGCAAACATCCCAAAATAAAACTGAATCGAACCAACAACAGCAAAAAAACCGTCTGAATATTAACGCAAACACAAATAAGGACACACGCGATATCAAAGATGAAGAATTAGACGAAAAGGAACTCAATAAGCAAATAGATCAGCACATGTCAACTTTGTTTGGTGATGCATACAAAGACCCTGAGACAAAAAATCAATTGGATCAATTAATGAACAAATTGGCAGAAGATTTTGACGCTGAATCTTTTATGAAAAATAATGACGAAGAAAATATTCCAAAAATGAATAATAATGCAAATACAACGACAACATCAACATCAACAACATCCAATACGGCGTCAAATAATCCTGTTGATTTTAATCTGGTTATATCCAGTACAATGTCAAGACTTAAAGAACAAAACAAAAAAGTTGATCAATCAATTAAAGAAGAAACTGAAAAACAGAAATTCAATGGATCAAACCCTGAAGAATTGCTATCTAATCTCATGAAAGAAATGAATTTAGAAGACATACTAAATGGCAGTAATGATGAAGGATCAAATATAGGAGACCAATCAACTAGCAAAGATTCCAATAATATGGATATCAGCAAAATGTTGATTGAAATGGTTCTGCAATTAACTTCAAAAGAAATGTTATACGAGCCTATGAAAAATTTATCAACAAAATTACCAAAGTATATCAAAGAGACAACTGAAAAAGATAGTGTCAATGAAAAAGATATGAAGCGTTATAAATTACAACAGAAATATGTGGAACAGATCTTGGCTGTATTTGAAAAGCCAGAATATGATGATAAAAACTCTGATGATAGAGAAGTGGTGAACAAATTGTTAGAAAATTTACAAGAAGCAGGGTTGCCTCCAAAAGAATTAATGGATGATTTCCCCATGTCTATGGGAGGCTTTGGTGGCGTTGAAATGCCTTCTTTGGATTTTGATCCTAAAGAATTAGGACTACCTAATGAAGGTTGTGAACACCAATAATTTTTTTCTTGTCTTTAGGCTGAGATATATGTTGCATTTTCCCTATGTAGCTGCACCAGTTATTACTTTAACTACTTTAACCTATTGCTTTTGATATTGCAACTAATTCTATTATTATTGATCCATGATAACCTTTTAGAATTCATGAAAACAAGATTATAAATAAATGAACAATTAAAAAGAATTAATTAAAGTAATTATGTAAATACTATAGGAAAAATAATAATGAGATATAAAAACACAATTGGATATATACAGAAATACATAAATAAGGACCGTCACAACTTTTTTTTTCTTTTTTTTTTCTTTGAGGCGTTATGGTTTTAATAGTGAGTTGAGGAGCGTTATGGTTTTAATAGTGAGTTGAGGAGCGTTATGGTTTTAATAGTGAGTTGAGGAGCGTTTATGCACAAAAAACTCGAACCAAAAAAATGAGGATTTCATAGACAATTCAAATGAAGGAACCATCGTTATTATCAAGAATCATTAGGGTTTGGCTTCATCTCTATTTCAAATTAATATGCAAAACTTGCCATAATAATTGATTAATTTAATTTTAAACTTCTTTAAACTGAAGGTAAAGGAGACAACAAAGCAAACAAGTTTGGTTTAGAAGCAGTATTTTTCCAGCCCAAGTAAACAACAAATGGAATCCAGCAGTAGTGAGCAATTGTTTTAGAAGTGTCTAAAAGTTTAACAATTCTCTCCTAAAAATAAATGATGGAATGTTAGTTAGTTCGTTTGCCAAGATATTTATTAGAGATGAATCGGATCATGTAATATATTTGTGATCAAACATACTTTTGATTCTTCAGATAAGTTAGCCATCGTAAATGATTAATTTTTGTAGTTTTTCCTTTTTATTTTTTGTCAATACTTTTGGAACAATATTGTTGTAATAATAATCAGCGATTTAGCTTTCCTATTTTTCAGAGTAATTTTTTCTCTTTTTTTTTTTCCAATTTTTTGAGTCTGGAGCAGGGCATATTAACCAAGATGTACACGTGCAGTCATCTGAGAAATTTTAAAATCTCAGAAAGTTGTTTGACGTGGGTGCACTCTATAAATATATGTAATAAAGGTTAATGAGAAGATGTAATACAATATATATTTATGTGCATATATACTGTTCTAATTAGAAATAGTGACAGTTAAAATGACAGGAGATTCCTCTTTTTTTTTCAGATTGCTTAGAGTTTCCATAATACAGGTATGTTTTTTGTTTTTATTTGTTTTGATTTATTTCCCTAATTTTTATGATGTGATTTTTCTTTTTCTGGGGATCTTGTAAACAATACAGGAGCATTGCTAACCAATCAGCTTCTCTTTTTAGATACTTCGATCAATAGGATTTGACAGATGCTCCAACAGAGCAATCGATATTCTCACTGATCTTTTTGTCCATCACCTATCACTTGTTGCCCATGAATGTCAAGAATTGGCGTTGAACTCACATAGAGTGGATGTTGAATTACAAGATGTTGCTCAATCAATGATAAATTTAAAAGTTATTCGTCCAGGTAAAATAATCGATCCGTATGATTCTAGCATAGAAAACTACATTGGCGCAAAGAATTTTATTCTTTGGTTGAGAAGTGAAGAATTTAAACGATTACAAAGAATAAGTATTCCAACTAACTTAATGGTAAGTGGAGCGCTAACATCAACAACAAATGGTACTGGCACAACGACAACGACAGTAACTAGCTCAAGAATAACAGGAAATGCAAGCCAGAATAAAGAAGAGCCTGATGGGTTAAATCTTGGTGATATTGATTATCAGGAAAATAAGGAAATTGACTGGTTAAAATGTTTATTGATATCTCAAAGTAAAATTGATTTTGAAGAGAAAATCAAATTGACAGTTTTGAACTCAGAAGAAATAAATGGAGGATCAATTAATATATTCAACTCATCAGAAACAAGGAGTGGTGATATTTTACTAAAATCAAACCATTTTGGGAATCATGATTCTAAAAGCTCAAAAAATGAATTTGATCTAGATTGTGCAATAATAGGTCCTACTCCAGCTCATTTAATAGATGTTTTACCATGTAAAAAAGGAATCACAACGACTGAAAGTAATTCTGAGTATTATGAATAATTAATAATAAATTTGCGTATTAACTAGGCATATTTCATAGCCGATGTCTGAATGTATTATTTAGAAAGATCAGGATTGTCTTTCAGCTTTTGTGCAAAGCTTATTTTTATTTGATGTGTTTCCGTAAACTAGAATTATAAATATATTTGATCATATTTGCTATTTTAAATTAACTTCCTTACATTAGAGTTTCTAATCTCTCAATTTATATTTTGCATTATCTTTCTTAGTATATAAAATTTTAAGATCACACACTGCAAATAATGGAATTACATTATATTTTGCATGATATCTCTTAATAAAAAGTATAATTTTTACCATATGAAAAAACTATCTTATTAAAGCTGGAAAAACTACTAAAACCGAACAGACAGAACAAATAAAATAAGACAAAAAAATTTAATTGGCCATTTTAAAATTGTGAAAAATATAATTGCAAGCAGCATGTAACATGTGTTACCAACCACCATCATCTCCTCCCCAACCACCTGGACCATCATCTCCTCCCCAACCACCTGGGCCATCATCTCCGCAACATCCAGGCCCACCGAAATCAGGTGGAGGAGGACCTCCCCAGCTATCCCCATTACCGCCATGGTGATCACCATCAAATACATCGGCCAAAAGGGCACCACCTACTAAACCAGCTCCAGCACCTAATAAACCAGCACCAAACCCGCCAAAACGAGATTTTTTTTTCTGTTCTTGCTGTTGAACTACTTGTGGTTGTTGTTGATAGTATTGTTGGGGAGCTGCTTGTTGTTGGTAGTATTGTTGAGGAGCCGGTTGTTGTTGATAGTATTGAGGAACTTGTTGGGGTTGTTGATAGTATTGTTGAGGAGCTGGTCTTGGTTGCGAAGAGTTATAATTCAGAGATTGTTGTTGATATTGTTGCTGTTGTTGTTGAGGATTTTGGTTTTGACTCTGAGAATAAGAAGGAGGATGATTAGAAGATCCGTTATTATTGGAAGTTGGTGGATCCCATTGAGATTTACCAGTAGCTAAATTAACGTAGAACCAAGTTTTATATTCGTCATCCCAAACTGCTTTCCAGCCTTCGGGGACACGAGGAGGATTATCACGACTGCTCATCTCCGACGAAATTGTGTGTTAGGTTTTATTTGTGAGAAACTTAAGCCAAAAAGTAAAACAAATGTTACTAGGGGCGGATGATATTTACTTATTTATGGAATTTTCGAAATTGATCCACGGAGGCAATTTTCGGGGGTAGGGGGATGAAATCGCGGAGAGGCGAGGCAAAGAATCTTATGGAAAGGAGGGTGACCTGTGGATTTTTTACCTAACTTGAGTATCGACTGTTAACTAAATAAGCACCTCTCATCAAGAGGTTATTAATTGGCTACGAATAGTAAATACTATTTCTAATATATTTTATTTTATGAAATGATAAAATGAAACAAACTTTGACGTCTCTCAAAAATTTATTAAGAAAAAAAAAGAAAAAAAGATTCCTTTTGAGCTTCACTTTAAATCAAATATTGTTTTGTTAAGTTTCCACAATTTTGATACTAACGAGCTACTTAGTTACCGAAACCCTCAGTAATTTTGAAGACAAATTAATGAATTCATCGAAACCTAAATAGCACTAAAGATAACTTCATAAGAGAACTGAAACAAAGATAATTGAGTGACGATATTTCTTGCAGTTGGACACACTTTGTGGCGATTCTGCTCAGTGTTGTTGCGCTACTGAAAACTCCCTTTTTTTTCGCGTCTTTAAAATATAATATTTTTAAAGTTGTAAACTTCAGATAACAATTTCTGCTATATTTTAACTTGCCTATGGTTGCGATAACCTATTGGAATGGGATGGCATGATCTTGAGAACTTCTAAATCAACCTTCTCGATGTTACGAAAAGGTTCGATATTAGTCCCGAGAGTAAAAGTAACACCAGGTACCCATCAGCGCTGTATGCGAGGAGAAACACAATCAAAAAAGACCTTGGAGTTACTCCTATTAGTATTAAAGAAAATATTATTAAATTTAATAATAATATTACAGATAATACTGGAATTTTTAAAGAAAAAAGTTAGATGGATACAGTCGAATTTTTTTTTCAAACGAACAAGATCAGTATTGTAGTTTTGGACTTTTCTTTATTTTGATGAACAAATGAAAAAATAGAATTGAACATACAAAAAGAAATAAACTTAGTACTTAAATTGATTATATCATATATCAATATGGATTGATCCAACAAATATAATATTATATTTGTTAGATGAATTCATTTGTATAATTTATATTTATTAGATCAATTCAATAAACACAATCTTGCATCCATATTTAGTAAAGCAATACCTGCTGCATACCTCTAATGCATCCATATGCAAAGAATTGTGACACAAACTTTTTTTTTTTTTTTTTTTTTTTTTTTGTATAAAAAAATCAAGTTTCCAACATCAGTTGATGAGATACTGAGAACATGTATCAATAATTATTACCAAATTTTTTGATTTATAAGCTAGGAAAAATGTCCATCAAAGCTATTTTGTTTGATATGGATGGTACCCTCATCAATAGTGAGGATATCTACATAAAGCAGCTTAATTCAATTCTCAAACTGTTCAACAAGGGTCCTATTCCTAAAAAAACAATATCAAAAATTCAAGGTAGACCTGGCTTAAGCATTTCTCAAATTCTTGTAGATGAGTTTGATTTAACCGATAAAATTTCTGCTTCGGAATTTTATTCTATTACAAATCAACCAGACCAGTTACTTATTTATCGTGCTTGTGACTTTTTACCTGGAGTCGAAGAATTTCTACACTATATCAAACATACTCATAAATTACCAATAACGATTGCTACTTCGACAACAAAAATCAAATATGTTGCTAAAACTTCACATCTAATGGATAGAGGATTTAATTTGTTTGATGTCACACTCACTGGCGGTGATAATCCAAAGTTAAAAGGCAGAGGCAAACCTAATGGTGATATATGGTTATTGGCTCTCGAAGAAACAAATAAAAAATTGGGTTTACATGGCACCGATAACGAAATTAAAATTGAAGAATGTCTCATATTTGAAGATAGTGTCAGCGGAATCAAGAGTGGTATTGCTGCTGGAGGCAAAAGTATATGGATTCCAAGTAATAGAGACGCAATGCATTCATTGAGTGATAATGAAATGAAGTTCTTCGAAGAAAATTGTGAAGCTGTGTTGGAATCTTTCTTAGATTTTAAAAAAGACAAATATGGATGGTAGGTATTATCGCTCTCTTTTTCGATGTAGACTATGGTATAAGATTTACTACTTTTCATTTATTCATGTTTTTCTTTCTTTCAATTATTGCATATTTCTTTTAGACATGATAGCTTACCTGTGGTTTTCCAACCAACCACACATCGATATTGGTCATTTGCATCAACAATGTAACTAGAATCCCAAAATTTGTCTGATATTAATTTTCTCACATGCTGTATTTGCTCAAAATTTCCAACTTCAAACACAAATCCTTCACACAAAGATGATGGGTACTTCACGATATTCATTATAAGAGCATCGTAAAACTCTAAGTTCCCCACAAGTGCTAATTGAGGTTCATAATTCTTGACCGACTTATCTAGTAGTAGATAATCATTGTAAGGAATATATGGAGGATTTGATAGGACCAACTCCCCACTTGAAACAACAGAGTTTAATCCTATCTCATCAGGCTTCAAAAGATTCATCTTAATGAATTCCATGTCTAAATGATTCAATTCCGCATTTTGCAGGGCTAATTTCAAACACAGAGGATCAACATCAATTCCTACAACCTTATTTTCTTTTGCAAAAGATAAGCCAATACATCCAGAACCTGTACAAACATCTAGTATTTTCAAATCGGTGATATCATTTTTAGAAAGTGTCTTCTTAATTTTGGCTACCCATTCCTCAGTTTCCCATCGAGGTATCAATACCAGCTCTTTACATTGAATATTTAAGTCAAGGAAAGGTTGATCACCAAGAATATACTGTAAAGGGCGATATCTAGCTCGTTGAATTATTGCGTTTCTATGTTTTTTGGGCGGAAGGTTGGTTGTGATCCATCTAAGTTCTGATTGAGCCGTCTCCAATGAGCCGGTCACTGGCAATAAAATCTTGATTGCAGCCTCTCTATTAAACGTTGAGTGTATAATCAGAGGAGATATTCGTGGCATACTCAATATATATTTAGAATTTTTGTGTTGTTGTTAATTCTTTATTATAGTAGTCTGTATCACCCATTGCATGATTTATTACAATTGGTAGAACTTACATTACCCTCCTCGAACGCCAATTTTTGGTTTTTTTTCTCTTTTTTTTTTCTTTCTTTCTTTCGTGAAGAAAAACAAATAAAAAAAAATTTAAAGTAGAAAAAAAAATAAATAAAAAAAATAAAAAAAAAACAGAAAAACACTACACGCTCAAAGTATCTGCAAAAGCCTATATCGATTAAGCAATTTCCTTTTTTTTTTTCTATTTTTTTTTTTTTTTTTTTTTTCGTTTTTCTCAGATCTATTGCACAATGTCAAACATACAGTGTGAAGTGTCTGGTCCTGACTCAAAACATCAAATACATCTTTTATTACAGCGCTACAATGGTCTTTATCATCATCGTCAAGTCTCAAAAGATGGCAAGTTAGCAGACTTGGATGAAGAATCCATTAGTGAATTAAACGCGATCGAAAAGTTACTAAGCCAAGTTTCCAAAAACCAAGCTAGTTTTTCAAAGCAACTTAATTCAGTGAACAAATTAGCATCAAAAAATTCAAAAGAGTATGACTTGAAACTTTTACAGCAGCAAATAATTGGCTTTAATTTACTTGCTCATGACTTGGATTTGCCAAATCATTTACAATTTGAGTTTGGTTACAATAGTATATATGGTCGTGAAAATCCGGGACCACCACTATTAGAAAATTCGATAAAAGAAAATGCTAATGATAACGATTTGACACCTGTTGAAATTGACCTTGGAGACTTTGAAAAGCGATACAAAAATTTCCTTCCAAAAAAATCGCTCGAATTGTTTGAAAATGATTTTTATCATGATACTGTTGGGAATAGGTATGCTGAGCTTAGAATAACTAATAAAATTGCTCAAAGATTGGATCAATTAGAAAATTTACCTGCAAATTTGGCAAATATCAACTCTAAAAATTTGCTCGATAATTTTGCTGAGCCGTCAGAAAAAAGATTTGATGATAATATTGACAAATTGAAAATGAATTCTCTTATAGAATTAAAGTCTCTTAAGCTTTTAACAAAGCAAAAGCAGCTCAGACAAAAATTGCTTAGCGCTGTTTGCTCGGAAAGTCACAATAATATAGAGGAATTGAAAAATAATTCCACTGTTCTCTCGGCTAAAAGAAACATGAACCTTAGATTTAAAGTTATTGCCCCTCATACAGCCAGATTAGTTGAACAATTGGAAGAACAAAAGAAAAGGGAACTCAAGACAATTCAATACAAAAAGAAGCTTTTAGTATTAAATAAAAAGGTACAGGCCATCAATGAGTCATTATTCAATAGGGGTGAAGTACAAACTAATAGATCTCAATTTTTCTTCAAATCAGTTACGAATTTTCATCAACAGTCTGAAAAAGAAGCTGCCAAGCGTCTTGAGAGGACTGCTAAAGAGAGATTACAAGCTCTTAAAGCAAATGATGAAGAAGCCTATTTGAAATTGTTGGATCAAACTAAAGATACAAGAATTACCCATTTATTGAGACAAACCAATCTGTTCTTACTGTCGCTCGCCAAAGCGGTGAGAGTTCAGCAAGCCGAATCAAAAGCAGTGGATGATCATGCTCATGATAATGAAGTTGGAGATGATCAAAACGATAATGTTGACTATTATGGTATTGTTCATAAAGTCAAAGAACAAATTACTAAACAGCCAACTATTCTTGTAGGTGGTACTTTAAAAGAATATCAATTGAAAGGGCTTGAGTGGATGGTTTCCTTATATAACAATCATTTAAATGGTATTTTAGCAGATGAAATGGGTTTGGGTAAAACCATTCAGTCGATATCATTAGTTACTTATCTTATTGAAGCTAAAAATGAAAGAGGTCCATTTTTAATTATTGTCCCTTTATCAACAATCACCAATTGGACTTTGGAATGTGAAAGATGGGCACCATCAGTTAAAAAAATTGTTTATAAAGGTACACCAAATCAACGTAAATTATTGGCTCAAGAGGTTCGTCGTGGAGATTTTCAAATATTGTTGACAACCTATGAATATATTATCAAAGACAAATCTTTACTTTCCAAATATAAATGGGCCCATATGATTATTGATGAAGGTCATAGAATGAAAAACACTCAGTCTAAATTATCCTACACATTGACAACATATTACCGCTCTAAAAATAGATTAATTTTAACTGGTACTCCATTGCAAAATAATTTACCTGAATTATGGGCTTTGTTGAATTTTGTTTTACCAAAAATCTTCAATTCGGTGAAGACTTTTGATGAATGGTTCAATACTCCCTTTGCTAATTCTGGCTCAAGTGAAAAATTGGAACTTAGTGAAGAAGAAAGTTTATTGATCATTAGAAGATTGCATAAAGTTTTAAGACCATTCTTGCTTAGAAGATTAAAAAAAGATGTCGAAAAGGATTTACCTGACAAAGTTGAAAAAGTAGTGAAATGCAAATTTTCAGCTCTTCAAAGCGCCTTATACAGACAAATGATTAAACACAATGCGTTATTTGTTGGGTCTTCTATTAATAATGGTACAACAAAAGGCGGTATTAAGGGGTTGAACAACAAAATTATGCAATTAAGAAAAATTTGCAATCATCCGTATGTATTTGAAGAAGTTGAAGATTTGATCGATCCTACTAGAATGTCAAGTGACACTTTGTGGAGAGTTAGTGGGAAATTTGAATTGTTGGATCGTGTTTTACCAAAATTCAAAGCAACAGGACATAGAGTCTTAATCTTCTTTCAAATGACGTCGGTAATGGATATAATGGAAGATTATTTACGTCTTAAAGGTATGCAATATCTTAGATTAGATGGTGGCACCAAAGCTGATGATAGACAAGATATGTTAAAATCTTTTAATGCTCCTGATTCTGATGTTTTTGCATTTTTATTATCTACGAGAGCTGGTGGATTGGGTCTTAATTTACAAACTGCAGATACTGTTATTATATTTGATACTGATTGGAATCCTCATCAAGATTTACAAGCTCAAGATAGAGCTCATAGAATTGGTCAAAAAAATGAAGTTCGTATTTTGAGATTGATTACAAATGACTCGGTAGAAGAAGCTATTTTGGAAAGAGCGCATGAAAAATTGAACATTGATGGTAAAGTTATTCAAGCTGGTAAATTCGATAACAAGTCCACTTCTGAAGAACAAGAAGCATTTTTGAGAAGATTGTTAGAAGCTGAGGATATGCGCAAGAAAGGCGGAATAGGTGACGATGATGTTAATCTTGATGACGCTGAGTTGAATGAAATTTTGGCGCGCTCAGAAGACGAAAAAATTTTATTTGCTCAGATGGATAGGGATAGGGCAAAAGAATTATCTGCTTCACATTATAATACTAGATTGATGTCAGATGAAGAGTTGCCGGATGTATTTAGCGAAGAAACCGTTGAGAAACAATTCAACAAAGAGGAAGTTGCTGAAGATATTGGAAGAACGAGAGAACGAAAGAAGGTTATGTATGATGATGGTTTAACCGAAGAACAATGGCTTGAAGCTATGGATGATGATGAAATGACTGTTGAAGATGCCATTAAAAAGAAACAAGAGTTAATGGCCAGAAGAAAAGAAAAGCAGGAACATAAAGAAAATGGGAGCGTAGTTTCAACACCTACAAAATCGAAAAAAGGAAGAAAAAGAAAGTCGCTGGTTAAATTTCATGTAAATGAAGAAGAAGATGAGGATCAGGATGAGGAAAACTATAAAAAAGAAATGGACAATTCAAAAGATGGTTTGTCAGAACACGAATTGCCTAAGAAAAAGAAAAGAAAACCTATCAGTGATGAGGATATAATAATTAATAATATATCAAACTCGACATCCTCACTGATGGATGATGATGAACGAGGAAAAGCTAAACGATTAATTGATGAATTGTCCAATTTGCAGGAAGGCGATATTTTTGTTACTGAATTATTTTTGAAGCTTCCATCTAAGCGAATGTACCCTGATTATTATGAAATCATCAAGGAACCTATAAGTATTAACGAAATTTCTAAAAAATTGAAGAAAAATGGATACACTAGTTTTGATGACATGATTAATGATATCGATTTAATGACTTCAAATGCCAAAACTTATAATGAGCAAGGTAGTTATGTTTACGATAATGCTATCAGAATCGAGGAGTTTCTAAAAGAATTTAAGTGATTATTTAGTTGTTTAATTAGCTTTTATTCTAAAAAAGATAAAAAAGGAAAAAAAAAATCTATCTCTTATGTACTTTACTTATATCTACAATTTAATTATTTCAATTTCTATTTATTTATTTCTCTATTTTTGTCCATTTATTATTCTCGTTTTGTTTATTTTTTTTTTTTTTTGTTTTCTCTTTTGGTTGGTTTTATTTGATTCAATTTATAATTCACATTGATGAATACAGTATATTTATTAGTAAACTGTTGAAAATTAATCTTAAATTATAATGATAAATTTGTGAATCCACTATTTTTATATCATTAATTTTGGGAAGTAGGAAAAAAAAAAAGAAAAAAAAAAATTCTGCTTATAGACAGGTCAAATATGATTGGCTATGGAGATGTTATAGTGAAATAATCTATCACGTGTAATTATGTTCAAGTTTTTTTTTTTCTTGTGGGACTAGTCTCAGCTAAGAGAAAAGTGACATACAAAAAAAAGTGTCTACTATAAGAGAACAAAATGTGATTCAAATTGTTGTTCCTATAATAGAAATTATAAATATATTAAGAATGTTTGCTAGATCTTTAATTTCATCTACAAGATTGGTATGTTTGACTTGTTTTTTTTTTTTTTTGTTTGTTTGTTTTTTCATGTTTCCCAATTTGACATTTGAGATGACTTTATTACTAATGTTCTTTTTTTTTTTTTTTTTTGTTTTAGAGAACCCAATCTCTGGTATTGAATTCAACAAAAAAAGTTGTCGCTAATAGATCATATTCCATATTGACTAAACAATTCAATAGATCCTCTAGCCCAATATTATCAACTATCAAATATAACGATGTCAAGAAGAGCAATTATCAACAAATAACCAACATTCGTTGTTTATCAACAGAGATGGAACAATCTATTGGTGAAGCCATCAAATCTGCTCCTGTTGTTTTATTTATGAAAGGAACTCCTGAAGCACCTGCTTGTGGGTTTAGTAGAGCCACTATTCAATTGTTAGGTTCTATTGGGGTCAATCCAGATAAATTTGCCGCTTATAATGTTCTTGAAGATGCTGAATTAAGACAAGGCATCAAAGAATATAGTAATTGGCCAACTATTCCTCAATTATATATCAATGAGGAATTCATTGGTGGTTGTGATATCATTACTAGTATGGCTCAAAGTGGGGAATTGTTACAATTATTGGAAAAAGATGGTTTGTTAGTTTATGAAGAAGAAGAAGTTGAAATTGAAGAACCAACCAGTAGTGACATTAAACCAACCAAAAGATAAAAGTAATATTCATAAGAAATTATAATTCATCATTATAATAATAATATTTTATATTTAGTACTGTACATATATGATTTCTAAGTTTTGTTATTATTATTATGTTTGATTTCTATATTAATCTCAAACAAATTGTAAATAGACCACTTCTAATTTTATTTCATGAAAAAAAAAAAAAAAAAAAAAAAAAAAAAATATGAAACAAGTTATATACACACTATTAAAAGCTTTTGAAATTAAAGCTTTAGAAATGCGAATGATGAGTATTATTATATTGTAATGATAAAATTAGATAAAATACAAGTGATAATAAAAGTTTTAGTTGATTTAAATAATATTATTTCGAGGTTAAAAATACCCATGATGGTAAATGTGCTTTGAATAGAAAGAGGCAAGTAATAAAAAACCCTGATATTGTAGGGCAAATTATTTCGAAGCATAAAAATAGAAACTTTTGTTTTCCCACACTTATTTCACTCAAATTGCATGGCTTCAAACTCTTTTCATGCAGATTTATTTATGTTTAAATATTTGCATCATATTAAAAAAAGTTCACCTTTGAATGTGGGTAATTATTCTTTATTCAAAAAAAAAAAAAAAAACTTGTATCATAAGTATAGTTATTTATTGATTGGGGTCATTTTCAGAATGCGTGTAATCAATCTTAGTTGCCCCTAAAAAAGGGTAATAAATAATAATATGGAAGAAAAGAACAGTTTTTTTTTATTGTTTTTTTTTTTTTAATTGTTTTTTTTTATCTGGGATATTCCAGATAATCATATGAGACAACATCACTATAGTGATTGATTGAATTGTATAACATTTGACATATATATATATATTATAACGTTATAATCAATTATTATGATGTATATTATGGAATGGCTGCTATTTTTTTTTTGAATATTGCAATAATAATACTACTACTTAAAGACGGAAATTTTACATGATTGGTTATTTATTTATATTTTTAGATTTGTTAATTATCTCTATTTAGATCAATGATTATTGTATATAAACAAAAATAATTAATTGCATAATTGCAAAAAAAAATTTTACTAATTTTACTGTTTTTAGTAGTCAAAAAAATAGGGACTGGTCTCCTCACCAGTCCCCGTATTTAATTTTAGATTATAATCAAACTTTTTTTTGGTTCTTTTGATAGATAACCATCACTTTGTATTGACTCAAAGCTTATTTTCTTTTGGATTTTCAATGTAATTAGTTACAGTTGAACTCGATTTTTCAAACTCCATGAATTCGTTCTTCTTTTTTTTTTTTTTTTTTTTTTTTTTTTTTTTTTTTTTTTTTTTTTTTTTTTTTTTTTTTTTTTTTTTTTTTTTTTTGCAAAGATTCTAGAAAGCTTTGACTTTTCTTTCTTTCTTTCGATTATTTCAATATTTTTGTTGTTTTGTTCAGATACACACTTGTTGAAACAATAACAATTGATTATTCCAAAAGCGGGACATTTTTCAGATTCTCAATTCTTAACAAGCCATTTCTGCATATTTATGCGATTGTTATGCTAATATCAGACATTTTCACGTGGGCTATACGCGAGGATTTTGATAAAATTTTGGAACGGATAATTGGATGACGGCCTAACAAAGCGCGACCCATGAAATAATATTGTTCAAAATAAAATAAAATTAATTATATATATAAAATAATTTGGAAAGGAAGACTCTTTAAATTTTTTTCTGCTGAAGTTTAGGTCTTTTTTTTTTTTGTTTTTGTTTTTTTATTTTTTACACGAAAAAAAACTACTCGACAAATAAACAAAAATGTTGTGGGTGTCAATTGCAACCCAATTGCTTATTGCTAGTGCTAGTGCTGCTACATTAAATAAAAGAATTCCAAATTCAAAAGTTAATGGTAAAGGTTATATGGAATTGAAATTCGATGTTTATGAAAGAGATATCCATGATCACAGTAAAAAAGTTAAAAGATCTGAATTACTTCAAAATCCAAAAAATTTGCAAAAATATAGAAAAAGAGATTTGTTTGCTAGAGATCTGCAAGCTGATGCTGTCATTTTGGATAACAATCAAACCATTGTATATTCAGTTGACATTGCTCTTGGTTCTCCTCCTCAAAATCTTTCCGTTCAAATTGACACAGGTTCTTCTGATCTTTGGGTGTATTCTTCTCTGAACCCATTTTGTGCCCCTTCAGGAAACACTAAACGTGATTTTGAACAAGAAGAAGCTGAATTCGAAGAAAAAGATGTCACTTTTTCAGAACTTTACGAAAGCATATTATCTGATAAACTTGAATCCTATTCGGATTATTTAGATTCTACCGATTCGAATTCTGCTGAGACTACTGATTCTAATTCTGTTAAGGCTACCGAAACAGCTGATGATATCACAAGCGTCTCAAACACCTTCGGCGCCATCACTAAAGCTTCAAGCACATCTACAAGTGGAAGCTTAGCTACTAGCACTGCTGCTACAACTACTTCTGTTGCTTCTTCATCAGGTAGTTTGTTGCCATCTATTTCTAGACTGACTTATCTTACTCCAGTTACCTTTACTGAATCTTATCCAACTTTAACAATTGATTCAGCTACAGTAAGCCCTACAATAGATTGTATTGGTGGTTTTTTTGATTCTAAAAATTCTACCTCTTTCAAAGATTTAGACATCCCATTTTTAATTTCTTATGGTGACGAATCTTTTGCCCAAGGTACTGCTGCAGAAGATACTTTGGTTGTTGGTGAATACACAATTTCAGATTATGTATTTTCATTCGCAGAATATGCCAACTCTTCAAGTATGGTTCTTGGAATTGGTTACATCAGTAACGAAGCAAGTTTCATTTATGATAATTTCCCATTAAGGTTGGTTGATTCTGGTTACATTTCAAGACCAATCTATTCCTTATATTTGAGTGATGTCAATGCCACAACTGGTTCTGTTTTATTTGGAGCTATTGATAAAGATCGTTATGAAGGAGACTTGACTGCTTTCCAATTGATCGACGTTTCTGGATATGATCTTGGTATTTCTGCTTTCTACATCACTTGTGACACCATTAGTATTTCATATGCAAGTAATGACACTACTGCCCTCACTATTGCTTCTGCTAAACACCCAGCTTTGTTTGATTCAGGTACTTCTTTGCTTTTACTTCCGGAGTATGTTTTCGAGAACCTTGGTGTATCAATTCCTGATATATCATATATTGAGGAACAAGGTGCTTATTTCGCAAGTTGCGATGTTCTCAAAGAATATACTTTTGATATCACCTTTTCTGGCAAGAAATACCAAGTTCCATTAGATTTCTTCGCATTATCTTATGAGGAAACCCTCGAAGATGACCTCATTGAAAAAGAAGGGGCCTTAAAAGATTACTGTTATCTTGCAATTTCAGTTTCTGGTGATAACACCATTATTGCTGGTGATGCCTTGTTAAGATACTTCTATGTGGTTTACGATTTATGGTATAACGCCATATACTTGGCAGAAGCATCATATTCATCTACTGGAACTAATATTGTCACTATTGGAGAAAGAGAAAGGGTTCCAGGTAGTGTTTTGGCTCCTAATTTTACTGCTATTTATAAGGGTGATTATGAAACTCCAACCAGTAGTGATGGTACAGAGGAGTTGGTTAGTAGCGATATCCCTGAAGGAACTAAAGCATTGAGTGGTGGATCGACAAAATTGTCATCTTTTGGTAGCTTTTTCGCTATTTTCCTTGCAAGTATTTGTTTAATCATGAATTTCTAGAATATTTGAACATGAGATTTCATTAATTCAAATTCTTCCTTAATTGGTCACATCTTTTTTTTTTTTTTTGTTATTATTTCAATGAAATATATATATACAAAAATAATCATAAATTTATAGATGTACGATCTGTAAACCAGTTTCTGTAGTTGCTGATAACATAGATTAATTTCAATTATCAATTTGCTAACCACAATTGCTTCCTACTTTTTTTTATTATTACTTTTGTTTATATCACGTACAGATATAAACGTGATATAAACAAAGCTCTCATAAAAATCTTTGAAAGACAAAAATAAAAAAAAAAAAACTAAATAGATAAAGAAAAAAAAATAAAGAAAAAGAGAAAAGAAGAGGGAATGATTTGTGTGATGAAGAACATAGAGCAGATTTGAAGAAGAAAATAAGAAGGTCAACAAAAAACAATATATTAGTAAGATGAAAAAGTAGGTGTTAGCAAACAATGTGAGATTTCTACTCACTAATAAAAAACAAAAAAAAACCCCCCCCAGATTATAGGCAATTATTACATTTTTATATAAACAAAATAACTGTGATAAATAAAAATGGGGATTGGAAGGTGGTGATGGAGAAATATCATCTTTTGGATCACATCAAGAAAAGAGTGAGTAGATGTCAGGTCATGTATTTCATATGCATGAAGCATGTGAATTTTTGTCAGTAAATTAGCTTCTCAAAAAAATAAAAAAGTACTGAGAAAAAGCGCGTTCAGAAAAATAACAATTTTAAAAAAAAAAAAAAAAAAAAAAAAAACCTTTTAATTAATGAAGCAAAGGTTTTTTGGCATCAATAATAATATTAAGACACTCTCTTCTGAAATATTCTTGAATCTCATTAGGACAAAATTCGCGAGCACCCATTAATTTTCCAATTTTTTTTTTTTTTTTTTTCTTCTGTGATTTTTTATTATCTTACTTTTATTCCATCACTTAATTCTCGATAATGAATAGTAATTTGGAACAAGAGAAACAAAAAATCAAAATACTATTAGAGATTAATACAATATTACTATACCGAATAATAGTACTTCAAGTGGCAATCAATCCCAACCAAAATAATAATTTTGTTAGTGAAGCCGAAATTAGTAATTTGATCAAACTGTTCAAAAATCAAAATGTCAACAAGCTCGAGTTGATCAACTATTATTACACAAGAGTGAAAATCAATTTCCAAACGATTAAAGATATAACCGAGAAACTTGCTACCAATCGAACTAAGATCAATATTAACCCTCAGATAGTGTTGATACCCCCTGAAGCTCCCTATGAATTGCGATCTCGTTACTTTTTATTAATGAGATTGTTTCCTGAAGCTGTTCAAATTGTGCAGCAACATCAACAAAGATTAAAGCAACACCATCAACAAAACCAACAACAGCAGATGCAACAAAACCAGCATCAGCTACAACAACAGTCTTTTCAATCACCGCGTTTACAAAAACAGCAACAGCACTCTATTACTTCTGGTACTCCTACCCCATATCAAGCTTCTCCTGAAATTCAAAATGGCATTCCACAAATGCAACCAATGTCGAGTTCTATCGGTAATACGACTATGATAACACAAAATTCTCTTCGTGGAAATAGTGCAAGTAGTATGAATAGTCCGCTAATTTCATCTCAAACACATCCGGTAACACAATTGAATGGCGGCTCCAACAGTAATCATACTGCATCGCCCCACAATCGATCAAATAATTCTACACCTTCCATTACATCAAATCAAAGACAAATACCACAACAACAATCATCGCAACAGTTTTTTAACAACAACGACGTGATAAAGCCTCAATTCAACTCCCAATCTTTGGGCCAACAACAACAGTTTTCTTCTCAAGCTTCTCAGATGGGACAACAACAACAATCACAACAAGATTTACAGCAGCAGCAGCAGCAACAACAACAACAACAACAACAACGAATAGTTCAAAATACTATGCAGCAAATGAGGAATATGGGGATGATGAACATCCCTTCTAATAATGAAATGATGTCCTTGGGGATGATGAACAATGGAAATGCAAATGGAAATGCATATAATAATAATAGACCTGGAAATTTCCAAAATCAATTAGGAGGAACGCAATCTTCTATGGATAATAATCAAAATATGAACATAGGATTGAATATGCCAAATGGGATGTGGTAAAAAGAAGAAGAAAAAAAAAAAAAAAAAAAAAAAAAAACGAAAAATGAAAGACAAGAGTAGTGACAGAAGTAACAGAATGTGAAATAAATAAATGTTATAATTTTTTTTTTTTTTCTACCTCCGAAAATGTTTGATTCTTGCCCTTCTTATAATTCGCAGTAAACGATCACTCTTTGAACCTCATTTTGATCATTTTCAACAACATTTGTGTCTTGTGTAAGTGTTGAGAAAATTTTTCATTTAGGAATTATATATGTATATAAACTTCCAGTATTATATAATTGATTCACATCAATTTTTTTTTTTTTTTTTTTTTTTTCTGTTTTCCATTACTTTTGAGGTTGAAGTTGTACAATAATTGTCTAATAGAATGAATATATGATTGATTCAAATATTTTTTGTCTTTTTTTTATGCAACACATTTTACATCTGCAAAAATTACAATAAAATATTACCATATAGAAAGTTTGTAAATTAATTATAATACTACACTAAGAAAAGATCAAAGTTTAAAAAGATAAAGAAAAGCATTAAAAAGATAAAGAAAAGCATTAAAAATATGAAAGGCAATATAATATATATTGTTTCATTTTTATTTGTTTTCTTCAACCTTTTGCTTCTTCTTGCCTCTACCTTTAGTTCTACCTTTACCTACTGCTTCAACAGACTCCAATTGAAAAACTCTGATACCTTGGAATATATAACCACCACCACCTCTCATTGTCATAACAGGATGAATTTTCCCAGGTACTGATTGATATGGACGACATTTAGTTTCAAAAATGGTTGTAGCTAAAATTGGTAAACGGTTTTCTTGACAATAATGGAAAGTTTCTACCAATAATTCTTTAAATTGACTATAAACAACAATACTTCTTGAACCTCCAACTAAATCTAATAAAGCTTGAATGACTGAAGGAATATTTAATGTTGTTGCTAAAATCAACGCATCAAAATTTCCTGATTTTGCAGTCTGAAGAACGGTTAAAAGATTGACATAATTCAATAATTTTCTTTGATATTGCATTTTTTTTAATCTTGGTAGATTATTGTATTCTTCATCAGATAATGTTTGAAAGAAAAAAACTGCTTCATCACTCACTAAAGTTTCTTCAATTGGGCTTACCATTTGTAAGAAATTTATATGTTTAATCATTTTATTCAAATAAGCTTGAGGATAATTTGAATATTTTTCCAAAGCACTAATATTAACATGCTCATGTTCAGAAACAATAATGATTTCTCCTTGACCTTCCATTCTTTCCAACATACAATAAATCAAAAGTCCCATTGATTCATCCATTACTAAATATTTACCACCAGGACTAATATTACCAAGATTTAACATATAACCCATTGATTCTTCACTTATATCTAATGTTTTTCTGATATCTTTACTTTCAATATAATAATTCAAAAGTTCTCTTGGTGAAAGGTATTCGATGAAAAAATGTCTAGAATATTTTTCTTTTTTTCTTTTCAAGTATTTTGCTTGGGAAAATTTTGTCTTTTTGTCAAAATTTCCATGTTGATTTATAATTGCATCGATAATGTTTTTGCCTGCTTCTGATGAATAACTTTGTTTTTTCATAATTTCGATATCTTCAGTCGATAATTTTTGAATTGTAGAGCCTAAATCAAATAAATTACTATTATCTTCAGAGTATTTCATCAAGGTTTTGATCATTTCAGCTTTATCTTTACTTACTTCATCATTTGCATTTTTCAATTCATCAACAATTATTTGATTTTCGTCTTTGATTTCTTCTTTTACTTTTACTGATTGTTCCTCTTGTTGTTGTTCTTCTTCTTGCTCTTCATCTTGTTCATCAATGGCTGCACTGCTTTCATTCAAGAAAATTCTTCCATCAACAGCTTTAACATTATTATCTTCTTGCATTTCAAAAGCTTGACCAAATTTATAACCTAAAACTTGATTGACTTGAAATGTACCGAATTTCCCCAAAGAAACAAGCTTATCTTTGGTCAATTCTACTAATTTGGAACCTTGGGAAGGTAATTTGACTAATACCCATTCATTTTCTTTAATGATTGTTGTATTTTTAACAAATGTTTTCGGGTCGTAATTTAAGTTTTCATCTTTTATTGAAGATACTTGACCTTGGAGGCCGGCCAAAATCTTTGATACTTTTGCTATACTTTCTGTTTCTAATTTAGGGATTCTAAGAGGAGGTTGTGGAACAGCTGGTTTTTTTGGAGGTCTTGGAGGATAAATTCGTGGTTGATTTTCATGAATTTCAGCTTGTGTTGAAGGCTGATTTTCAGATTGGATTGGAGTCTGATTTTCAGATTGAATTGAAGGTTGAATTGGAAGCTCACTCATTTTCTAGAACTAATAACTTTTACGTTCTATCTTTCTAAATCTTACTTTTAAATCAATATGAATTGAAAACAAGATTGCAATAGTTAAAAAGTAAAATTTATTAAAAAAAAAAAAAATTTTTTTTTTTTTTCATTTTTTTTTTTATTTTTTTTTTTTGGCGATGAAATATAGAAGAGGGTCTCAGACCCTCTTTCCAACAACAAACATTGAAGAAACGAATATTAAAATCATATTAATATTTATTTGATAATAGTTTTATATTGTGTGGATTTCAAGGGAAATACAATATATATCTTTATTGAACAGTACAGTGCAATTGCATATTAACTTCAAAATCAAATGTCTGTTGAATCTATAGAATTACATAATTTGCCGCCGTCATCTGTGTATGATAATAATAATAACAACAATAGTAATAGTAAAAATAAAAAAGATAAGAATATAGATCAAAGCAAAAAGCAGAAAAGCTTGTTTTCAACAATTTTTATAGGTATTGCTCAGATATCACTTCATATCAGTTCATTGATATACCCAGTATGGTGTGTTTTTAGGTTTCGATCTTTGATCATCCTTGAACCCCATTTCCATTATGCAATGTTATTGGTATATTCTTCTATAATTGTTGGTCCTTTACAAATTGATGCACTTAAAATTCCAATTGGAATGACGATTTTTACAGGATCAATCATGGGTCTTTATTTCGAAGCAGCGTATTTATTTTTAATAGGATGGAGCTTTGCAAATATTCTAAAGCATATTGAAAGAATGACAGATCGTATTAAAAAAGAAACCCCTTGAAAGTGGCAAAAAAAACTCTGGGTTCTAACATGTTACGTTTATTAAAAACTCTAATAAATGTATATATTGAAATAAAAATAATAATAATAATAATAAAAAAAAAAAAAATGATATGAATAAAATAAATAATACAACACACAGACCCATCTACAAAGATGAATTAAAACTCAAAGAAAAGACACTTTTAAACTTCAACACTTCTTCCGCTAAAATTATGGTTAGAAAGTTTCTTTTCTTTGAATTTTTGAATCAAATCATCTATATCAATAACTTTTTCTTCATGTTTTTTGGAACTCCAATTATTACCAGGAAAGAATTTCCAATTATACCCCATCAATTCATTACTCATGATGTTTATTGTTAATGAAATTTTTTCTTGTTCTGTCATATTTTTCCCAGCCATGTCAATAAACTGAAAGATTTTGGGCTTTAAATCTTGTAAATGAGTTTTTTTGTAGTGAATTTGTCTAATATGACGTCTATGTTCATAATATATGAACAAACCTAATAGAAGAATAAATAAAAAAAAATTAATAACTATAATTTTTCTTGTTAGTTTATTTTATACCGCCATTTCGCAATATTTTTTAAGTGAAATATATGCATAAACATACTTGCAAAAGTTATGATTTCTGGTTTTGTGAAATTTTTATTGAGCTTAAAGGCAGATGTTGAAGATTCAGAATTTGCCATTGGTGGCAAATCCGAGTTAGACACTAGTTTATTATAAGAGCTAGCTTTTAGCGATTGTGATATTTTGTTTAGTAAAGAAGAGTCTGATATTGGTGACATACTTATGATATTGATATGTAAAGTATTGATTGATTGAATATTTGAATTTTAGTTAATGTTTGTAATTATTCAATTGTTTTCCAGCAAAAGAACGAGCAGAAATTGACATGAGTTTTGATCTGTAGAAGAAAAGGTTTAGCAATATGTAACTCAAAATATTATTATTATTATTATTATTATTATTTCTACTGGACTGAAAATATATGATGATATACTATAGTAAATTACTTTTCTTTTCACTATTCTTTTATAAACTTCGTATCAATTTCTGACTTGGAAATAATAAAAGCCGATGCCCATCAAAATATGGTTGTGCCTTTAGTAATTCACTGTCAAAAGAAGGAATTTTTTTTGATTTGATTTGATTTTTGATTTTTGATTTTTTTTTTGTGTCAAAAAATCAGTTTACTTATTCATATTCTATTATCAAAATTATTATTAATTTGTTTTTGGGGGGAAAAAAACAAACAAAAAAAAAAAAAAAAATTATGCAGAAAAACATCAAAAAATTGATGTAAACCTTTTTTACTTTGCACTTTGCCTATCATTCTTTATTAATATTTATTTATACCATGAAGGTCTCAACAAACGAGAATACTCCGTTACTTCAAAATAACGAGGCGGATTTTCTTCTATTTCCTCCTCCTCCTCCTTATAATAGTGTTGATAACTCATCACATGTATTACAATCGCATCAAATTGGACATTATTTATTGGTATCACCACCTCCTTCACATCCACAAAAAAAATCAAAAATGTTTTGTTGTTTCTTGATTCCTCGCATAATTAGATTGTCATTTTGGTCTTTGTTGGTGTTAATTTGTGGATTTATATTTTTGAATTGTGCAATAATTCTTCCTAATATAGACGATTACGTTAATAAAAGTCTTGAAGTTGAAATTCAAGATGTGGGGTTTGGCGGGATTGGTAGAGACTTTTCAAGTTTGAATCTTGATGTCAAATTAGAAACAAAATTAAATTATAATAAACTCAACAACACTTATTTATACAATGTGTTCAAAATTAATGGGGATATTTTTCAAACAGTTGACATTCTTTTAGATGAAATAGAGTTGAGGTTGTTGGATGAATTAGATGAAAATAACAAAACTTTGAAAAATGATGATGCGGTATTGAAAATTGGTTACATGAATATTCCTCAATTTAATGTCAGAATTCAACAAAATTCTTCAACATTAATGACTTTACCCATCACTTTAAAACCAAATGTTAAAGAATTATATCGATTTTTGTCAAAATTTCTGAAGAAAATGCAAAATCACGAAACTCCTATAACATTTAGAGTATTCGCCGAGACAAATTTGAAATTAAATTTAGGATTAGTTCCTGTTTGGAAAAAATTTGGAATAAATTTTGATCGAAAAATTGATCTTGCAAGATATGTAGGCTCGTCTGATCAATTGTCCACTTTTTTGTACAACCTTTTGTTTAATGAAGATCTTAACAACAAGCAAACTGATGATGAGGATCCAATTGGAATGTTGCTTCAAATATCAAGTGAAGTTTTTAATAGAGTCGGAAACTAGGACACCTTGTCTGTCTATATATAAATAATCATGTTGATGACCCATAAGAATCATATTATATGTTTAGAGATGATTGCTTTTTCTATGTGTTTTTTTATTTGTTGTATTTGTTTTTCTATTTGTTTTTCTTTATCTCTTTTTATCTTTTATCTTTATTTTTTATTGTTTTTTTAATATTTTTCTTGTTTCATTATTGTTATCGTCTATATTTTGCTCAACATGAATAACGAATTTAAGCTGTTTTGTCCTATAATTGTAGGTAAGAAATATAAGTATAAGCAGATCATTTTTTAGATACCGATCTTGCGGTTCTCATCGGCGCTCATCTCCAAAAAAGAAAAAAAGAACAAAAAGACCACAAATCAATGTTCAAAATAAGAAGAGTAAATCCCCAGTGATAAGACCACTACTAATTAAATATATAAAATAAATACCCATGCTATATCCATCTTTTAACAAAGTCACTCCATTTATATAAATGATCTCAAATCCTTTTTTTCAAATTCGTTTAGCTTAAAACTATGCCTTCCACAGTGACATTTAAAAAGTACCGCCGAAATCTCTCGTCCTATGATTTGAATGATGGCTTCAGTAGTTATAAACCAATACAATATTATCAGCCATCTTGCTCACAAATAAGGATCTTTTTAAATAAACATGGGAAAAACAGCCATAGTTTCTTGAATAGAATTCCAATTTTTGAAGCTTATGGTTATTTTGAAAGTTTAAGGAGAAAGAATCTTCATATTCGTGGTTATAAGATTGTCAAAAATTATATAAATAGGGAAGACATCAAAATTGAACAAAAAATTAAAGAAAAAAAAAAAATCAACAGTAAATCATATGTTAGTTCAAGTTTGGATATTTCTAGATTAATCCAAGATGACTATGATCAATTTATCGATGAATTTTTATCATTTGTTGAAAACTTGGGAAAATACGACGAGAACAAAAATACCGAAAATGGTCAAGAATTTGATGGATTGTTATTCCCACAAATATATCATCCTAGATCTACCTTTTCAATGCTTACCACTGAGGCCATTCTTGATTATATGAATAATTTTTACGAAATATGTTCAATAAACCCAGGGCTAAACTTTACTATCACCTCTTTCAACATCAAATACTCAAATAACCGATTAATCATCACTGCCATTTTCACTTATTTAAGAATCACTTATAAGATTGAAGTATCTGAAGTAAGTGAGAGGTTCAGCCTTAATTCATACGAAAGTTATAATAACATCATTGAACTCATGATGGAATATATTATTGATCAATTGACTCTGTTTTATTTCATCAAGTATGATGGGAAAGGAGAGTTTTATTGTCCGGTTTGTTTGACGGACAAAAAAGAAGATTCTATAAATCCAATGAGGATTTTAAAATGTGGTCATACCATTTGTGAAGCTTGCTTGAAAGAATGGTGTCATATCAAAACTCAATGTCCTTATTGTAAATCCAATTTTTCAAAATTTAATAGATTACATAACTTTGTACTTCATCAAAGTTTTTTCATGTCAAAGTATTGGAAATTAAAGATTTTGTTTCTAGATCCTAAATTATTCAATATATTGAAAAGTTCAATTGATTCTTATAAAAGTTTTTCATTTGAACCATCGGTTAAAATTTCAGAAATGAACTTATTAACTTTGTTGATGGCCGAAATCAAATCTACTATTTATCCTCAAAATAATACCACTTCAGAAGTTGATTTTAATTCTTTGAAAAGTATAAATGAAAATCTTGAAATTCAAAATTATAATCAATCCCTTACAAATTCCATAATTGGATATAGTCAAATGCTTGCTTGGGGTATACTGAGCAGCCGTCGATCATTGTATTCCAATGGTTTCTTATTGTTTCTTGGTGACTATATATTGAAAGATTTGATTTCAATTTATGAATATGAACCTATAATTGATGAGATAATTGATGATTTTAGTCATGATTATAATAATTTATCAACCTTTTTGGGTCATTTGTCTAATTTTATAACTAATAGTACAATGGCTTTTCAAAATCAAACAAGATATACCCCGCTTAATCAAAATGATAAATCCAAAAATAATAAGCAGTATCAATTAATGAAACTTTACAATCAATGGGTCAAATCAACAGTACAGTCTATGTCACAAGAGTTTATCAATATTAGAAGCAAAATTAGTATACCTGTCTTTTTTTCAGATCATCAATGCTTTGAGCGTTTAATCAGCTCGCAAGTTGTTGATTATAATGAAATTTCGCAAACCACAAAATTAAACATTAAGAAAAAACAAGGAAAGATTAATACCTTATTAATTCCAAGTACTAAAAGTTTGCTCAATTCTAAAAAGTCTAAAAAATCAATTAATCCAAATGAACTTTTGATCATGGAAGTAATGGTCACAATTTCAGATTTGGTTGATATGTCCATAATCACTTATAAAGAAGCAAAAGAAAGCCTTTCAAGATTCTATAAAGAAAAAAATTGTGAATTTGTTTTTAATGAAATGATTGAATTGATATTTGATTCCAGATTACTTAATGATTTTCGTTTTTTTTGTAAATCTCCTGGTTTTATGGGGTTTGGTAGTGCAGGTCAAGCATTTGACATTCTCCGACTATTAATATTCCTGATGATTTTGTTTTACTATACCCTTTATGTTTTTGAAGAAAGAAGAAAAGAAATTGTTACAAGAGCTGTTAATGATTAATAAATAATGTTTTACTTATATTGAACTTCTTTTTTTTTTTTTTTTTTTTTTTTTTTTTCGTTTTTTTTCGTTTTTTTTCTGCTTCATTTTTCTTTACTATTTTTATTGGTACTGGGGAGTCCCTATTTAGTTTTCAGATATTATAGGATGTAGTTTTTTTAAAACTACTGTACTCTTGTCAGAGATTTTATTTTAATCATTTTATTGCCTGACAATGAGGGGTTGAAAGAACGGGGAATATTAATAAAATGTTATAAACTTTGCAAACAGACATGGAAAAAAAATAAATTCTATTGATAATCCCAATATGTAATTTTAATTGACTCTTTGAGCCTTTTATAAACTAATGTCAAAATTTTATGATTTGAAAGATACCCTGGGTAATATAGTCACTGCAATTACTATGGGAAAGAAAACACAACCCAGTGGAATATATTGATCTTAATCTAATCTATCATATGTATTCCAAACTTCATCATATCCCTTTTTACCTTTAGTTTCAGGAAAAAGTTTCCAAATCAACACACCAACAATTCCGCAAAAAGCTGCAAAAATTGTAAATACCCCTCCACCAATCCAATCATTCAAAATAGGGAATCCAAACCCAACAATAAAAGTTGCAGTCCAATTTAAAACTGTACCATAACTTTGAGCGATTGTAGAAACATTGGATTGACTAACTTCACTTATCAATAAAAATGGAATAGGACCAATACCCATTGCAAAAGCACCAATATAACTAAATATTGAAAAAACCGTTAAATATGACCAGTCATATATAATTCCCAAAGAGGAGAAAAAAGAAGTTAAACCCATTACGCTGACTGAAGCTAAAAGAAGTGGTTTTCTTCCAAGTTTATCAACAGTACTAGCTGAGATATAAGTTACAGTGACATTCAAAATTGATATCATACAGTTCAAAAGGATGGAGTAAGCAGGAAACAACTTGGATAAAATAGAAACACCGTAAAAAATAATTGAATTGATACCACACATTTGTTGACCTATCATTATTATACCAACAATAAGACGTGAGTTGTAGTATTCTGGTGATTTTAAATAATCCCAAATTGTAACATTTTGATTTTGGGAGTTTTGAATGTTAGGAGAAGGAGAAGTGAGCAAACCTTGATATTCCGAAGAATTTTCCGGTATTTTAACATTGAATTCATCAGTCCATTGAGTAATTTGTAAATCCAAATCTTCCTCAGAAAAAATTAAAGGATCACGTAAAGAGCTGAGACATTTTTTAGCTTCATCAAGTTTATTTTGTTTGACTAACCATTTTGGAGACTCATCGATATAAAATAATCCAATTATATTGACTACTGCAATCAAAAATCCCATGAATAACAATAATCGCCATTGTTCAGAATTAGTCCATCTAATGCTTAAGATCTGAGTAAGTAAAATCCCAATATTAACCGAGAGTTGATTTAAACTACCTAAAAATCCTTTGATATCATCGTAAGCAATTTCATTAATCAATAAAGGAGTATTTACCATACAACTTCCTGCCCCTAACCCAGAAATAAATCTTCCAAATAGCAAGGATTCAGAAGAGTTTGAGGTAAATTCAATAAAAGATCCAATTATAAAGAAAGAAGTATTAAAGAAACTCGAGTTTTTACGACCAAATTTGTCACTTAGCCAACTGGCAATACAAGAGCCTAAAAGGCCACCGATAGAAAAAATTGATGTAACTAATCCTATTTGGCTTGAATCAAGAGGAATACATTCGGCATAACCATGTTTTCCAAACCAAGTGGAAGAGTAATCATTATTAGGGCCAGGAATGAATTTACGACACGATAAGACTGCCTCTGGGGCGTTCAACTCAGCCTTTTATATGGAAAGTTTGTATTAGTAAAAACAAAACAAAACAAAACAAAACAAAACAAAACAAAACAAAACAAAACAAAACAAAACAAAACAAAACAAAACAA
>JASTUB010000068.1:0-47046 GCA_031124825.1 Saccharomycopsis vini
ATTATTATTATTATTATTATTATTATTATTATTATTATTATTATTATTATTATTATTATTATTATTATTATTATTCATTTATTTATTTATTCTTTCAACTCGATTCTTGAGCAAACCATTTTTTCCAAAACTCTCCACTTTTAGTAATACAATCTTCAATATCTTCATTACTTTTATCAATCAATAAAGGTAACCCAGGATCTTTTGTCATCTTTATATCTCTCTTAGAATTAGGGTCCAGTGAACTTATAATTTCATTGTCATTATTGCCCTCTTGAACCTCATTTTCTATAAATGGCATTGCTGGAGAAGGTAAACTGAATTTTTGATTAGCTTTGATTAATGAATTTTTATCGACAGATGTCACACTAATTGGCGATGAATTACAATTGTTATTAGTAATTGTAACATTACTACCGGTTCCTGTTGGAGAATTACTATTAGGAATTCTTTGAGACAGAAAACTTTTTGAAGATGTATCATATGTAACATAAGATTTATGATGACTTTTAAGGTTTTTCGAAGTTTTCTTTTTTGAAAATTTGTTATTATGAGCAATTAATCCATTATTTAATGCTTGACGGATTTCTGATTGATCAAGTTCAAAAATCAAATTTTCTTGAGATTTCAAAAATGAAATATAAATAAAGACTAATTCAATATGAGGATTAATAATCGAATATGGGATTTTTTTGTCGATAATAATTTTTGGAATTAAACCAGTCAAAGAAAAATTTGAATCAGAATTAATATCAATAGTTGTGTCATTTTTATGAGCTTCTAAAATTAAAAGTTTTTCAAGTTTTTCATTTAATTCTTCATCAGAATTGATTGATTTCCAAAAAATATCATTACCTAACTTGGAGATTAAATTGTCATTGATTTCACCAAGCTGTTGTTCAATTTTCGTCAATTTGTTCAAATCATTATTAATTAATGGGAAAGGTCTCCATCCAAGAATTAAATCCCAAAGTCTTCCACGATCACATTTATTAAAAGCTTTTGCCCCACACCATTTAATCCACCATACCACCCATTCATCACCATTACTGAATAAATTATAATTGGATGTAAGAACACCTTCTTCTTTAAGAAAAGATGATAAATCATTCAACTGATGACGAACCAAATATAAGAAAAAAGAAATTCTTTCGTCAATTGAGCCACCGCGTACTGGTAAACTAATGATTGACTCTTTTTTTTTTCTTTTAGATGATGATGATGATGAAGAAGTTTCATTTGATTCTTTGTTAAGATTTGTTTTTGTCAATGAATTTTCAATTTCATTTAGTTCTTCATCAGTTGGAGGAGGAGCATGTAAGATTACCAAAACTAATCTTTCATATATTTCTGGAAAAGATAATTTATATTTCAAAGCAATCTTTTCATCCAAGGTTTTCATCATTTTTTTGAAAATCATTGATTCTTGATTGTCAATGAAAAAACCATCATAATAAAGGTTATATTCTTCATCAATATCGATAATACAACTATTTTCATTGAGATTTGAATCATCAAAAAAACATTTTTCTTGTTGATCACCAAGATACGTTGAAGTTGTTGAATTTGTATCTGAATCATCAATTTCGCTCTTAAATCCCTCAAACCCAGGGTTAAAATTATTAGTAGAATAAATATGATCCAAACTGGAAGGCGATTCTTTAGCACTTATAATAGAAATATCATAATTGGAAACTGATTTTGGAGTTGTACTTGATGAAACAAATTTGGTGAATTTTTTGTGTTTATGAAGCTTTTCCAATTTCTTTAAACTCATATCTTTACCTAAGAGCACATATTTATTGGAATCATTATATTCAGTATAATGTTTATTATTAAATAAAGGTGGATACCATTCAGCCAATCCTAAAGCAATCCAAGTTAAACCTGATTCATATCGAAAGATTTTACCCCATTTACGCAAGAATTTAACAATTGAGTATTCCATAGTTTTGAAAATACGTTTTTCAACCAACGTTAGTTGAAAATAAGGATCACTATTTGTCAACCCATTATTATTATTATTATTATTATTATTATTATTATCATTATTGCTATTTGATTCATGACCAACATTTGATCTATTATTTGTTTGTTGTTGATTATGAATTTTTCTAAAATATTTTTTCAAGTCTCTTCTAATATCTTTAATTGGAATATTATCTCCACTATATTTATCTTTAGATTTACTTTTTGAAGGTTTAATCTTGTTTCCATCTTTTTTTTCATCATCATCATCATCATCATCATCATCATCATCATCATCATCATCATCATCATCATCATCATCATCATCTTCTTCTTCTTCTTCATAAAAATTTGGGTTGATATAAGGATCAGAAACAAAAGGATGTTTTTTAAGTAAAATAGGCCAAATACGAAATCTTAAAAACGGGGGCAAACCTTTTTGACGAGCAATCAATGCCAATGCTTCAATGTTTTCTTCTTCAATATATTTATAACAAATTTTGATCAAATTGATAGTGGAGTTAGAAATATCATCAATTTTGGTATCATCTTTTGTTTGATAATTATTGTTATCACTATTATCTGTATTGGCAGTAGTAGTACAATATGAATTTGTAACATCATTTGAAGTGATACAAGGCGATGATTTGCCATTTCCTGATTCAATATTTGAACATTGACGAGAAGTATGTGGACACACTGTTGTATCAAGCATCTTTGGAGTAAATGAATTGACCCAAGATTGATATTATTGTGGTTTGATTATATTAAAGTTGATTTGAAATTTTTGAGACACCTTTAATAAAAAAAAAAAAAAAAAAAAAAAAAAAAAAATAGAGAAGGAATATTCTTTTTTTATTTTTTTTTTTTTTTTTGTTAGATTATAATAGTCAATTGTAAATCTAATGAGCCAGATTGTGAAGATAAATAAATATTGTTATAAATCAAATATACTTTGATTACTCAGGCTCCGAGGATAAGCAAACTAAAAATACACATCAAAAGATGGAGGAGCCACAGGGTTAAACGATTAATATATATATATATATACAAAGATTAAGAAACCACAGTAATAGTTAAAGTGACATTCTGATCTTTTCAATTTTTTTCAAAATAAGACAATTAAAACAATAAAAATTAAATGAGATAAGATAAAATAAATCTAAAAATAAAAATAAAAATAAAATAAAATAAAATAAAATAAAATAAATTGAAATGAGGCAGTAAAATTGATGATTAACTAACGTTTTTAAAGAAAAAAAAAATTTTTTTCCTCTCTTTTTTTTTTTTTTTTTTTTTTTTTGTGCCTTGTTCCTCGGCTCTTTTTTTTGAAAAAAATTTATTTTTATTGCCTTTTTTGTCTTTTTTCCTCACTAAAAAAAAAAAATTTGAAAAGCCTTTTTCTCAAATTTCTATAGAAAAAAATTAAAAATTACATGTACAATTAATTGACTAAATATTATAAGTTGACAATTAAATAATTAAATATATCTTTTATTTCAAACAATAAATATTAAAAATTGGAAAAAAAAACAAAAAACAAGTAAATAAAAAATAAAAACCTGTTGTTTATTCAATTATATTATTATTATTTTATTGATGTATTTCTGTTCTCAATTATATGGATAATCCTTTTTTTTTTTGTTGAAAATTAAAATCATGTGAATTATACTCCAATCACTACATCATCTTACATAAACCCCATACCAGCAGACCCACCATATATAATATATATATACTTGAGGGTACTACAGTTATTATATATGGAAAGAAATTGAAAAAGTTTTGTCTTGAACACTTTGGCTCAAAACAATATAAATTCTAAATAGTATTACAAAATCAACAGTTTGGTACCGCCCCATTTACCCCCCCCCCCCCTTCCCGATTTTTTGTTCGGCGGGTTTGGAAATTCATTTCCATCTGTATTGGTGGTATACAAATTCAATGAATTTACTAGAAGGAGAAAGAGAAAGAATAAACTCATAAACTACACTTTTGCTGTCATCCATTACATATATATATATTATTTTAATTAAAATAAAATAATAGTCGAAAATGGCACTTCCCGAAACTTGTTTCATCTCCTTTTCTCTCTGAAAATCAAGGTTGATCAAAATACTTTGAAATCTTGAGAACCTATGATAGCATTTATTCTAATAAACTTCTAGGAAAACATCGAGTTTATGATATCCTCGTTATATTCCTATCTCATCGATGGAAGGTGTGGAATTTACTGAGCTACAATATATTGGGGAAATAAATTGGTAGCCCATTTGGAATACTGAACTGACCTTACCAAGTTATAATAGACACGCATAAAAGACCAAGAAATGATGACGGGAAAGTACTAAAAGTCAAAGAAAGAATAAAAAGATTGAAATCAGATTATTTATATATTTAATTACTTATTCATTTTATTAATTTTATTTTATTTTTCTTTTTGAACTGCTTTCCGATTTGATCAAAAACAATTTTTTCCCGATCCCAAAATTACGATCCCAAAGGGTAGCATCAGTCTATGAAATTATGGAACAACACATTTGGTAATCGTAGAGCTTTTAAATTGATCATATTTTTCAAGTACGGTCTTCAATGAGAAACAAATTCTTGCACAAATATAATGTTATTATAGCATCTCAAAAAGAGCGCTTATTTCACAACCAGTATAATTATAAGCCATCATTACAGAGTTCTTCTCAAGATTTTTCATTTTCTTTAGAATACATTGGGATATTTCCATCAAAAAATGATATGAATAAAACTTGGTGATTATATCAATTAGTTAAATATAGTGCTAACTTGTCATTTATAGTGTAGCACCTCAATGGCTATTTTCTCTTGAAAGACGGGTAAAAGTGACACCAAGTAATTTTCCTTTTTTTTTTTTTTTTTTTTGGCGTTTTGTTTAAACAAAATCGCAAAAAATAATATAATAATAAATAAAGAAAAAAAAATAAAAAAAAAAAAAAAATACAAAGCCTATATTATCAACCTCAAAGGTGACTAGTTTGTTAAGATATACAAATCATCACCATGGATGGTAATCCACAAAGCTCAATAGACCCAAAAGAGCTTGCTCGTTTCCATAGCTCATGTAATAGAATAAAAGAGATTCAACCTAGACTCAATGACCCCACTATCCCTGAAACTGAAAAGCATTCCTTGAATTTGGAATTGCAACAATTGAAAATGATGGTTCAAGAATTTGTTAAAGTTAACCAGCTTTATCTTAGAAACTCTTCTGTTTTACAACAGCGCCGCTCTCAACAGCAACAAGGTTCTCAACCTCAACATCAACTGTTGCCATCTCAAACCCAAAATCTTCAAGAAGAGCGCGCTCCTCACTATTTATCTTCAAATCAAAATATATTACAAAATCCAAGTGCCCAAAAATCACCTCACCCACTAGCTTCTCAAATCATTGGTGCTCCTAGTCAGCTTCGTAACCCTCAACAGTCTCAACAAAGAACTCAATCACAAGACAAAATTTTGAAAGAAATGGGATTTCATCTTCAAACTGAAATTTTCTTTAAAACTTTTGATGAGTTTCATAAAATGAGAAATCAACAAGCACCCCCTAATAGTATTTCAATTGCTGGAAAACCTTTGAATCTATTTGTTCTTTATTTTCTCGTCACAAAATTCGAAGGCTTTAATGAAGTCACTAGAAAAAATCAGTGGCCAATTATTGCGTCAAAATTGAACTTAACAGCCCAAAGCATGCACCCAATTCCTAATCAATTACAATCATGCTATCAACTTATTTTATTCGACTTTGAAAGATTCTTGAAAACCCGAGACGGACAACAACTACTAGAAAGAAATAAACATGTTAAATTGATGGAATTGAGACAGCAACAAATTCAGCAGCAACAACAACAACAGCAACATCAACAACATCAACATCAACATCAGCAACAACAAGTACAACAACAACGCCTGCAGCAGCAGCAGCAGCAACAACAACCGCTAAATCTCGATAATGAGCACCAGAAAAATCAACAACAACAACAACCGCAACAACACCTTGAACATCATCAGCGACAGCAAAACCCCGAACAACCACAACAGTATCCACAGATACAGTTGCAAATGCATGAACAGCCCCAACCTTTTCAAAATAATTTACAATCTATCATTCCTCCATCGTCATCTTCTGTTTTGCCAAACGGCAATGCAAATGTCACCATTCCAATTGCAAACTCTAGTCGAACATCGAACCCATCTACACCACAATCACTATCAAATAATAACTTAGATACATCATCAACCGATCATAGAAGCTCTCCACTCTCCCATAATGCTCCAACCTCTACACATTCAATCTCATTGCAGCAGCCACCAGTGGTACAACCTCCAGTAGGACCGAAATTGTTAAAGAAATATGATCCAATGATTACAAAAAACAGCAGCTATGGCGGAATTGATATAGCACATGCAAGTATCAAGACTGAAAAACTTGATCAGTTGAGACCAAGATATTTATTTCTACCTGAAAGTGGTCACTTAAATATTCATGCTCTTATAATGTCACTCTCTAGCTTCAACCTCAGTGAAGTCAATAATGCCTTAAATATGTTTTTAGTATTAACAGCGGAAGTTCGCCAAACATTAAATATTGGGCAATGTCCTGAATTAATAGATACCCTTTGTCATTTAGGGCTAAGCGTTTTGGATGAGTTGCTCGATGATAGTGGACAACATAAATCAAATAGATCTCGAAAATTATTCAAAGTTGATGCATACACGGTAAATAATTTTGAAAACTTATCTCCTTACGATACTTATTATCATAAATCAATTGATGACGAATTACTTGAGCATTCTAAACTAAACAAGGGCTCAGATTTTGTCATCACAGTAGATAGCTTTACAGGTGATGAAATCAAAAATGAATTTATTGATGAGGATTTATTAATGAACGAGTTGGAGGAATCAGATTTGATTCATTCTGATCATAATAATATTACACCAGAAGCATTCAACAATCAGTATGTTAAGCTGCGAAATATATTTAATTCAGATACCCAAAGTAATTTTGAAGATTTATTGTCCACTGAAAAAGTCTCAGAATTCAAGTTCACGTCATATATGGACATGCTTGTAGGGTGTTATGATGAAATTAATGATCTGTTCAGCACTATTGAAATCAGAGGTCCTGAAGATTACAATGTTATGTTGGTAGATCAACTTATTACAATATCAATGATCTTGAGAAATTTAAGTTCCATTCAAAATGAAAAGAAATTACTTGGTCAAAATTTGTTGTTAAAGAAATTCATCTTTAAATTAGTTTTTTGTTGTTTTGTTTATGAAAAATCATTTATTCACGTTAGAAGAAAATTAACTATATTGAAACAATGCTTATTAGTATTGTCGTATGTGGGTATTGAGATGAAATTAGATGCTTTTGTTGATGCATTATTGATAGTTGCTTTAGCTTTACAGTTTTCTGGTGAGTCCAATAAGGATGAAGAAACTGATGAATATTTGTTAGGGGAATATGATCCATTGATTCATAAATATCAAGCTTTTGCTGTAAATATGGTAACTAACATTATGGTAAATTGCCGTCAGAACAGATTTCTATTGAAATGCTCAGTTACTGGTATTTATCAAAGACCTCTTGTCGATGCCATTAATGCGTTCAAAAGTGAAAAAACATTTAATGGGGAAGTAGGAGAAGAGGAAGAAGAAGAATATATTGATGATGAGCAATTTTTCATCAAGTTAGGTTTGATATCAAATGACCCACTAGAACCAAATGATTTACCAGCATACAAGTTTAGTCAATTATTGATTGATGCTTTGAAGAGAAAACGCGATCCTGTTAAACCTGAGTCTTGTTATTTGTTGAGTAAAGTTTTTGGCATGATGATTGGTGTGTTGCCATTACACACCTCTCAAATCCAAGAAATTGAATTAAGAAGTTCTATATCATTACAAGCATTATTAGCGTCAGAATTATTAATTAAGATGATACCAACAAGCTTGAGCTCTTTCAAAATTAATCTTGCATTGGAATGGGTTTGTTCTCAAGAGCTTTTTTCCCAAATGTTATTGAAACTTGGGATAATGTTGACTAATATATCAATAAATGGTATTGATCAAGATAGAAAACATCAAGCTCAACAACAAGAAAGATTACATTTAAAAGGCTTTGGCCTTAGATGTTTGATTTGTTTGAATTTATTATTATACAAGATCTTCCAATTTGAGACAGCCAATAACAATATTAATAATAACGACTTTAGTAATAATAATAGCAATAACAATATTTTAGCTAAAAACTGTGAAAGTTCTGAACGTTTACTCAAATTATCATCAGTAAAAAAACTATTGCCCGGAAATGATACAGTTTTAGGAGTTTTGATGAATCCTGAAGTTGGTAGTGAGGCTTTACAAGAGACTTTGAAATTGGTGTACTGGACAAAGAAGTTGAATGACTTTTTATTGAGCCTTGAACTTGAAAAATAATATTAGATTGTTGATAAGATTTATGGATTGATGAAAGAAGAAATTTAATAAACAAGAGTCTTTTTTTTTCTCTCTCTCTCTTTCTCTCTCTTTCTTTTCTGTTAAGTCATGTATATTTGTAAAATAATGTTTATTAGATTCTTGAACTTTTTTTTTTTTTTTTTGCTTTATATATGGGTTTAGGAATAGGATTAAAAAAAAAAAAAAAAAAAATGAAAAAAGAAATAAAGCCCTAATATATCAATGTGTTTCTTTTTATGTTTTCGATAGAGTAAAATATACAATAAGCATTTCTTTGAAACAGAAACGTTAAAAAATTTTAAAAATGAAGAAAAAAAAGATGAATCATGAAACATTAAAGTCGTAATAGAATTTAATTTGAGAATACACAAAATATACAAACTAAAAAAAAAAAAAAAAAAAAATGGAAAAAAAAAAAAACAACCAGCAGGAACAAACAATTTAAAAGAAAATTAACAAGAGACTAGAAAAAAAGAAGAAATGAAAAAAAGAAAAAAAAAACAAAAAAACATCTTATTATATAATCACAAAATAGCAAATGTTTCCCAAGTACTTCTAGTTCTATTTATTCTTGCCAAACAATTCAATTCTTTTTCATTCAACCATTTCAATTGATTTAATTCACTAGTCAACAACATTTCTTCTTCATGACCTTTAATATCATCTCTATTAACTTTACTTAACAAAATTTTATTTTCATTTTTAGCGTCAATGATATTATTAAATAAAGTAGCCATTTGATGAAGTAAATTTTGCTCTAATAAATCGGTATTAAATTTTTTATTAAATCTATAAGCAAATGCCGATCTACTAGCTTGACGATCCAAAGTTTTTGGAATTTCTTGAATTTCAATAGCTTGAATTTTGAATAATTTAGTAACTGCAACTCGAACCGTATTTTCATTTAATAAACATGAATTAATCAATGTTTTTTCATCCACCAACTTTGAATGAATAATACAATTTAATACTCTGAATTCATTATATCCAAGACTTGATTTGATTAAATATGAATAATTCAATTGTTTAAGTTTGGAAACAAGTTCACTAAATGGGATATAATAAGTACCATTGATTTGTCTTTTTAAAAATGGAATTGGTGAATTGGTCATGATTTCAAGATGTTGATATAATGATGTAATCGAATGACTATCGTTATCTTGCATTTCTTCTTCTTCATCTTGATCGTCTTCTTCTTCATCTTCTTCATCATCGTCAATGATATCAGCATTGTGTCCATCGTTCAAATCATTACCATTTAAAGCTTCAGCTGCAATCACATCATCTTCATATTTGACTTTTTTAGTGGTTGTGGTTGAAGCTTTTGTCTTTTTTGTCTTGGTTTTTTTAGTTTTAGTTGGTGCTTTTCTTTTCTTACCAATTGCACTTTTATATTTGATTGTGTCTTTTAAATCAATATCATCTCTTGATTGTAATAATGAATGAATGTCTTGTAAAGAAAATGAACATGATTTATCCAAATCCAAATAATTTTTTGCATAAGTAAGATATTGAGTATAACTTTTGGCCGGTAATTCACTATTAGCAATAACTGGATGTTCTGACAGATCTTCAAGTTTAGTATTAAGATTAAGATAAACTTCTTGAAAATCGATTGCAAATTTACTACAATCTTGACTATTTTTTTCAACTCTATTTAAAATTAATTCATAAATTTTTCCAGAAATTTTCCCAATTCTTTGAATAATAAATTTTTTCAAAAAAACACTTCTTAAATGTTTAAAAAATCTTGCAATTGAAAATTTGAATCCAATATGAGGTTTGATTTTTTTTGTTCCAAATGATGAGCCAGTTGGTACTCCTCCATTAGCAAATGAAAGATTAGAGGTGTTTAATCTTGAATTAGGGTTATTATTCCCCATCATTGAAGACATTGCTCCACTAGATCCTTCATAAATTTCTGATCTATTAAATTCTAATAATTGATTAAATTCAATTTCTGTTTGATGTTTGACTTCTTTTCTCTTTTTAATATCACTAATTGATGTTGCTTTTGGATAAGCAGCATAATTTTTTTTGTAAAGTTTTGTGTATAAATCGAACTTGTTTTGAAATTCAATATTAGGTTTGATTGGTACTATCCAACCATCTTGAATCAAAATATTGAATTTTTTTTCAATTTCAGCTTTTGTATTGAATTCTTCTTCTTCATCATCTCCATTACTGGAAATGTTGTTTTCCAAATAATCAGAAAGAGTCAAATTTCCATAACTCAAGAAATTTTGGATAATTGCTGCTATTTCTTCATCATCATATTTAGATTTAATAGTATTAACAATTTCTCCAGAATATAAAAACATCAACAAACCTTCTTCATCAACATAATAATAAGTGGTGGAGTTCTTGCTTGCAGAACCTTTTGTTGAAGACACAAAATATTTGATACATTTCAATTGAATCAAGGTCACAAGTATAGTTTTTGTTCTTTTTTTCCCTAATTTAACTTTTTGAAGAATATCCTTAAATGATAATTTCCCATTAGAATATAATTTGGAAATTATAATTGCTGGCCCAATCCCTAAAAGTTCTTTTACAATAGTAGTGAACAAATAGGATTTTGGTGATTGAATTTTGGAACTTTTTGCAAATTCTTTTTCAATGATTGTTTCTATTGAACTCATGTTGTTTTCATATTGTTGTATGTTATATTGATTGTGTTTTTTGACTCAAATTGTTTTTTGTTGATAAAATAAAAAACAAATAAATAAAATAAAAAAAAAATTTTTTTTTTTTTTTTTTTTTTTTATTTTTTTTTCAAAAGGGACATTTACTTTGCGCACTTAACAAAAAATGCCTTAGTATTTCCACCACCGAAAATAGTTCAAAAATATACTTATTACAAAAATTTATTTATATATAATGATATATATCAAATCAGTATATAATTCATGAATGTAATTCGTCCTAATAATCAGAGTGCCCAGAATTACGTTTTTTTTAGGCGTAAACTTAATCAAAAGTAACTCTAGGCTCATCACAATTTTTCACAAAACTAGTATTTGTGACAGAAAAAAGATTATTTGACTGGATTTTTTTTATGGAAATTTTTGCCTAGCTAATATCATAATAAATTGACTACATAGCTGAATTTAAGATAGAATTCAACTCGTTTATGTAAATTAAATGGGGTTCATGAAAAGTTTTAAGAATTTTGATCCGATTTCTCTTTATTGAAAAATAATTAATCTTGATTTTATGTCTTTTGGTTTTAGTTTTTCAATATTGTTATCAACATATGATATAATATGAATTACAATGAAATAATAATTTTCATAATTTAAAAAAGAACAATATAATCAACATATAGCTATTTAAAATCAACAATAATATAAAAAAGGTAGTACGAAATACACAAAAAGGGAATTTATGTAATTCAAAGTTTGTAACTATCAACAATCGAGCCTTCGGTGTATAAATCATTGATTTGGCTTATATACTTGTTTTTAGCCATTGGTCTTTTTAATTTGAGTGTAGGGGTTAGGGTTTCACTTTCGATTGTAAATGGATTTATATCAAAAAAAACATTTTTCATCAATTCATAAGAAGTCAACTGGTCCAAAATTTCAACGTTCCAACTATTCAATATTTTTTTCTTCAATGATCTAGAATTCAACATTTTCAATAATGTAGTACAAACTTTTGTGTCAGCTTTATTTGCAAGAACATCATCATTTAATTTTGTGAAATCTGCAATAGAATAAGTTTTCCCATCAATTATAAAATCAATATTATTTTGAATAAAATAATTTCCAATAGCTGCAACATTTATTCCAACTATACCAACCAAAAAATCTTTTGAACTCTCACCATGAATAAACAATTGTTCTAATAAAGGAGACGTAGATAAATAACAATTTTGGACTTTTTCTGCAGGAATGAATTTACCTTGAGACAATTTAAAGAAATTTTTCACTCTATCAATGATCTTAACTCTACTTTGTTCATCAAATTCACCAACATCGCCAGTACAAAACCAACCATCTTCAGTCATTGATTCATTAAAAGTTTTTTCATCTTTCCAATAACCAGAAGTTATAGGAGTTCCTTTTAATAAAATTTCGCCACGTCTATTTTTGTCAAATTCATATCCCATTTCAGGAACATCTCTTAGTTTCAAGTCAATATTTGCAGTTAAAACCCCATCAAATCCTATAAGATCATCAGTTTTAAAAGTCATCAATCCTATAGTGGTAGATTCGGTTAATCCATAACCAGTATAAACAGGAATATCAAATACTGCTCTTAAAAACATTAGGGTTTTATAAGGAGAAGCTGCGGAACCAGAAATAAAATAACGAAGGTTTTCAAATCCAAAAGCAGCTCTTATTTTAGGAAGAAAAAACTTGTCATAAATAAAATAAGATGGATCTTGTTTTTTTTCCAATTGAGAAAGCTTATAATCAATCATTTTCGCTAAAAGTTTTTTACTTTTAATGATTGGTTTCAAAACTAGTTCAATTTTGGTCAATATTCTTGGAACCACATATAACATGTGTGGTTTACACGCTTTGATATCTTCAAAGAAAGTTTTTGTATCAGTTGGATCATGAGGAAAATGGGCTATCCCTTTAGTTAGGCAATCCACATATGAAGCAGCTCTTTCAAAACAATGAGCCAATGGTAAGAAATGAAACCCAACATGAGGATCTGCATCTTCGGGGGCCCCAAAACTCAATGATGAAGTAGTTACAGTTGCCATCATCATTTTGTGGGTTATGATAACTCCTTTTGGTTTCCCAGAAGTTCCTGATGTAAAAGAGATTGTCAAAATATCATCAGGTCTTGGGGACATTAAAGTAATTCTGTTTTCTTTGCCTAATTGAACAACCGCATTAAGGTCAAGTAAGAGAATGTTTGATTTTGAAGTTGATTCGAATAATTCATGATCATCAGTGACATCCAGATCTTCAATTGTAACAATAATTTTTAAACCAGGGATTTTCAATGAAACAATAGATGACACTTTGGATTTATTGGTAAAGATAATTGGACTTTCGGTTAAACTATAGATATAAGTAAAAGAATCTTCACCCAAAGAGTCATAAAGACAGGTGTTAGTAATAGAATAACATTGAGTTGCATAATCAATCAAAGAAAATTGATAACAGTTTGGCAAATATAAAGTGACGATTTTTTTGGAATCACCATCAAGAAGTTTATAAATACCAGCGCCCAAAACTGCAGCCAAGTCATAGGTCTGTTGATAAGTAAGATACTTGTATTTTTCCAAAGCATTAGATCTATAACCCAAATAATTTCTATTTGGACAAGTTTGACAAGAATAACGGAATATGTCGAAAATTGTGGTCAATTCCGGGTGTACCAAGGTGACATGATTATCTTTAGCCAAATAATTTCTGAAGACTGGAGAAAATCCTTTTTTAGCGGAGTTTGGAAGTTCAATTGTTTTTCTACTTCTTGAGTCATTAATTGGGACAGATTTAAGCACATCTTCAATAGTTTTATCTGAAGAATAATAAGGAGCAGGGAAAAACCCTTGTTTATGATAGCTGTCAGAACCCATTGGAAAAAAAATACGAGACAAAAAAAGATGTGGAAAAGCTGAAAAAAAAAAAAAAAAAAGAGCCAAAAAAAAGAGCCAAAAAAAGAGCCAAAAAAAAAGAATGGGAGTAATAAAACAACAAGAATTGAAAGAAAGAAAAGAATCAGTAATTAATAAAAAAAAACAAAAATATACTTAATTGTAGTTTAAAAATCCAAAACAATAATTAAAACTTGGATATAAAATTAAAAAAAGATAATCACAAACACACCTTCTTCTTATCCCAATTGGGACGAATACACCCCCTCCTCCTCCCGTCTTTTTTTTGCCACCAAAAAAAAAAAAATTAAAAAAAAAATTAAAATAAAAAAAAAAAAGTCGGAAAAAAGTCGGAAATAACGCTGTTAAAAAGATGAGATTATCTTTTTCTTCTTCTGTTTTTTTCAATCATTTAAATAGATTAATTCCAATATTATTTAATTACACTCGGACCAAAAGAAAGATAAATGAAATAAAAATAAAATACAAATCCTCGATAAATTTAGGACAAAATGGCTTTCAATAGATGGTGGAAAGTCACTAAACAAAATGAATTAGAAGCTTCTCAAAATGACCTTTTACAATATTCGATCCCATTTTTGAAAGGAGACAAAAATGATAATAATAATACTCAAGACCCATTTGGAAGAGTCGCATGTGTATCAAAAGGTTATCTCCATAATAATCATGAATCATATTTGAATGAACTAATGATTTCAAACACTACCGATCCTGTTAATGCTTCGGATGATGTTTTATTGATGGTGCATGGGTATGGTGCTGGGTTGGGAATGTTTTGCAGAAATTATTCAGATCTTACTAATATATCAAGCTCAAATAAATTCAGATTATATTCAGTTGATTTATTGGGCCATTCATTATCTTCTCCAACTACTTTTGGGTTTGAAGATAAAGGGTTCAAGACTCCAAAATTCCAAGTCAATGTTAATACAAAAGAAAATAATAAGAAACCATCATCGAAAACAGGTACTGCTGCTCCTGATGCACCTGAAACTTTTCCTCCTTCTGCAGCTTCAGATCCTAAAAAATTTGAAGAAGCAGCAAATGCTGAGCTTAAAGCTGAAAAACATATTAGTAGTGTTGATTTTTTGAATTCAAAAGATCAAGTGGCAAAAATTGCTGAACATACTGATAAATTGGTCAAAAATTATGAAGATTATTACGTTGAATCTTTGGAAAATTGGAGAAAACATAAAAATATTCCTAAAATAAATTTATTGGGGCATTCATTTGGTGGTTATTTATCCTTATGTTATACTCTTAAGTATCCTCAAAATGTTAATAAATTGATATTGGTATCTCCTGTTGGAGTTGAAAGAACAATTCTTTCTGTTGGTTCTTTAAAATCTAGAGCAGAAAATGATACTTTGACTAATATCATTCCAACAGATGATCGTATGAGTTATAATAATACTGGAAGAATCTACAATTTATCTCCGATTGTATTCAAAACATGGCAGAAATTTTGGGATAACGGTTATATGCCATTCACAACCCTTCGATCAATGGGTCCAGTTGGAGTTTGGCTTGCTAGTTCTTTTTCTACAAGAAGATATACTAAAAGTGCTAAAGATGAAGAAGAATTGAAATTATTATCGAATTATGTTTTGGCTACTTTTTGGAAAAAATCTTCCACGGAAAAAGCAATTTCAAGAATTTTATCTCCTATTGGAGCAGCTAGAGATCCTTTAATTGATAAATTAATCAAATTTAATGAACTTCAAAAGAAAAATAATTCCACAAAATTACCAGAAACAACATGGCTTTATGGAGATAAAGATTGGATGGATGTTGAAGCAGGGAGAGTCGCTGTCAATTATATAAATAAAGAAACAAATGGAGAAAAAGCTAGTTTCAAAATCATTGAAGATGCTGGTCATAATATATTCTTGGATAATCCAACTGGTTTCAATAAAACAATCAAGAATATATTGAATTGGTCATGATCAGTATTATGTAAATAAATATCCTAATCAGTTAGTTTTGATTTAAATTAATACAATAATAGAAAAAAATAGAAGTTTAAATCTAAAGAAGATTTAGAAAAAACATTTAATATTACAATTGGATTCTACTTGTAATGGATTTCAACATATTGATATGTTAATTAAAGATATTGGTATAGCAAATAGATTAGATATTAGTCAAAACCCCCCATATAAATTAATATTTTTAGCAATAGGAACTTTTTTAGCACAAATGTTAGATTTTATTTCCTTGAAGAAACTAGAAAACATTCTAAAAACATTCTAAAAACATTAGAATAACCGAATAGTACTATAATCATAGTTAGAAGTGTTTTTTTTTTCATATAAGGTTTCTCTTTCAAAAATTAGTTGTGTGTAAATGACTATAATTCAAATCCTTTGTCAAACAAAATGATCCATTTTATTTTTTTTATGATTATGATTTATATATGACTCTTTACATTATAGATATGTTGAACAAAACTTCATGATTCATTATTTCACCGGAACATAAACCCCCCTAGCTATTTGATTTAAATAAAAATAAAATCAATCAAAAATAAAAAAAAAAGAAAGAAAAAAACAACAAAAGCGAAAATAAATATGAATAAAAAGGGAATATGAATAAAAAGGGAATATGAAAAAAAATAAAACTTTTTTTTTTTGAAAAAATAAGAAATAAAAACATCTAATCATATTCATTGTTGATTTCCCAACCTAAAGAAGCTCTTTGACTTTTAGATTCTGGATCAAAAAATGGGACTTCAGCCAAGGATGTGACTCTAGTACCATGTCTTGGTTCTTTACCTTCATGATCCCAAGAAACTCTGTGAATAGAAACTCTATTGTCCCAAATAGCAGAAGTACCGTAACCTGGTTTAGTTGGTTTCCAATTGAATCTAACTTGAATGTCGACATTTTTTTCATAAACATCAAACAAGTAATTTAAAATCACGTCACTTTCAACTGGATTTAACCCAACAATTCTTGTGGTCATTTTTCTATTAACAAACAATGATTTCCAACCAGTAGCTGGATGAGTTCTAATTAAAGAATGAACTTTTTCAATATTTTTTGGACCACCAAATGGATCATTTCTATCGATATAAGAATGGGCAGATCTGTAAACTGCTTTTTTACCATCCAAAAAGTTTTGCATTTCTTTAGACAATTTATCATAAGCACCATAACCTGAAGCCCATAAAGTGTCACCACCAGTTTCTGGGATTGCATCGTTATGTAAATGGGTTATACCTGCAGGATTAGTTTCATGAACTAAATCACTATGCCAAATGGTGTTACCACCATCACTACCATAACTTTTGGTGTTAAAGGCACCCCAATTGCTATTTTCATAATTGAGTTTCAAACCTTTTTTTCTTTTATAATCAACCCAAATAGATGTAATACCTGGCAAACCTGGAACTTGAGGGGTTTGAGGATGGACTTCAACTTGACCCCAATAATGACCCAATTCTAATTGTTTTTGAGGAGACAATTTTTGATCTCTAAAAAACACAACAATTCTTTGAGCAACAAGTAAAGCTAATTCATCCTTTTGTTTATCATTCAAATCTTTCAATTGAACCCCAACAATTTCAGTACCGATTTTTTGGGTCAAATTATGAACTTCTGTAGCAGCACCAAATAAGCTTTTGAACTCTGGATCAGCGTTTTTAGCTCTTTCAATATATTCAACTGGATCTTTTCTAATTGAAGCGGCTTCATCTAAAAATACTGGAACTTTGTCTTGTGGTGGAGTAGATGGATAACCTTTGGAAATGTCAACATTTGCGTCAGCAAATCTTTTTTTAGTTGATTCTGGCAAAAAATTTAAAGCAGAAACATCAGAACCATTAATATTTGGTTCAGAAGTACCATTTGCAACAGCAAATTGTTTTGTATCCAAAACAAGTTTTTTAATTTCATCTGAAATTTCAACATCGGATGGTGTAGCAGTAGTGGCTTTAAGAGTAATAGTATGAGTAGACATTATGAGTATGTATAATGATATATAAATTCTAGGAAATTTGAATTGAATTGGATTTAAAATTGGATAAATCAAGGTATATTTATATATAAGTACTACATTTCTTTTTATTATTGTTACTATTATTTTGATTTCAATACTGTGTAATAATTATGACTGATTAAAGTGTGTATGTGTGGGGGGCCATCATCTCTGCTTCTCCCCGATCAATTGTGGTGGCAGTGAAAGGCTAAAATATCCACACTTTTAATTATCGGAAAAAAAAAAAAAAAAGAGTAGAAATATTGAAATTGTTTGCTTTTTTTTTTAAAAAAAAAACACTAAAGTATAACAAAAAAGAAATTAAAGAATATTATTAAAAATAAGATAAATAAAAAATAAAATAAAAATAGATTGATTTATTATAAGTTATCATGAAACCTCCCATCTTTATTTTCAAAAACAAAAAAAAATCGCAAAAGCCCTCGTGACTTGTGATACAATTTTGTGTGGAAATTATGTACAAAATATAGCAAATCGACACAATAATAATTACTAATAGATTCAATTAAAGATGAAATGATTTAAATTATAGGAGAACAATAATAGATAAGAAAGAATAAAATAGACAAACAAAAGGGGTTTATTTTGTATTATTAATATATATATATATATATATTAACTAAGTAAAGTGTTAACTGCCCAATCAACACTTAATGTTCGTAAATCTGTATAAGTTTGTCCAACCCCAACAAATAAAATTGGAATTCTTGTAAAAAAAACCATATTAACCATTGTTCCAATCAAATCACCAACAGTATCACATTTACTAATGATGAAAAAATCAATTTGTCTACCTGATCCTTCAAAACTTTTGTTAAAATTCTTTGCTTGTTGAACAGAATCTGTACCAACAAGAGCTTCACCAACCATGATGATTTTATCTGGTTTAGCAGCCAAGGCAAAATCTCTTAATGGTGCCATTAATTGAGCATCATTATGTCTTCTACCAGCTGTATCCATCAAAACAATGTCAAAACCTTCATTTTGAGCATATTTGACCGAATTTCTGGCAATTTGTGATGTTTTAGTAACATCTCCATAACCTTGTTCAAAAACTTTCAATTTTGAATCAAAATTCATGTCAGAAATTAATTTATTCAAATTTCTTTCATGAGATTTCAATTGTTCAACTGCCCCAGATCTAAAATTATCACAAGCAGCAATTAAAACATTGAATTTATTATTTAATAACCAATAAGCAAGCTTGGATAAATTTGTGGATTTCCCAACCCCATTAACCCCAACAACACTAATTACATATGGTTCATTTGGATTTTTTTGTTTTTTGGCATGGATTTCATTTAATAAATCAATTGATGTATTTGGAGTCAAAATTTTTGTCAATTCGGTTGATAAAGTAGTTTTAATTTCTGATTCAATCGATGAAAAATTTTTCAATTTTTTGTTTACCAATTTTGGCTTTAATGATATCACCAATTCATGAGCAATTTGCGCACTAACATTTTTTTTGACCAAACTTTCTTCTATTATTTTTGATGATTTTTCAAAATCTTGTTCTGTCATTGTTTGACCAACACCAATAAATTTCTTCAATAATCCAAACGGATTTGTTGATTCATTATTATTATTATTATTATTATTATTATTATTATTATTATTAGATTTTTGTGATTTTGATTTGTTGGACAAAATATCATCAATTTCCAATGAAAGATTATTAATGATAAACCCATCTTTTGTAGATTGTCCATAATTCTTTCCTATAAGATTAGCAGTATTTATTTCATTATGTTCATTTGATTCTCCTTGAGTAAAATCTAATGATCCTACATTTTCATATTCTTCCAAAAGTTGACCATCAGCGGTCCATTTCCTACTTTTTTTCTTTGTTGTTGTTTTTTTACCTTTTGAAGAATTCTTTGCTTTGTTGTCAACCTGTGTTGATTCAAGTTTATTATTATTATTATCAACATCATCATCACCATCATTCGAATCATCATGTAAATTGATATTATCTTGTTCGATTTTTTTCACTAATTCTTGTAAATATAATTCAAAATTTTTTTCTTTAACTGTTTGTTTAATTTGTAAGAAATTGGAATTGATTTTATATAATTTTTCTGTTGTTAAATCATCTGTTTCTTCAAAAATAAGATTGATAAATAAATCATATAAATGGCTCAAAAGTTTGTTAATCTTATTGATTTGGGATGGTTTGACACTTAAACTTGAATAAACAATAGTTATAAATAAGACTCCTTGATTCAAGACATCAATGAATTTTAAAACATCATAATTTTTGGAATAAGTTTTGATTTGTTCATCATCATCATTGGTTTTCAAGATTTGAGGGTTAAATTTGATATATGCATCACTAATCATGGAATTGATCAAATTGAAACTTTTATTAAATGATCCTTTATTGGGACTATGCTTGAATAAAACAAGTCCTGAACCGGTAGTTATGACAACATTATCATATAATGACATTATTAATAAGTAGTATGTTTATAAATTTACTGCCAATAATATGACTATTTCTCCTCGATTTGCCTCTTTTTGTAAATTTTTGTGACAACAAACAACTAAATTCAAAAAAAATGATCCTCTTTATTACCCGGGTGCATGGCTTTCTTTTTTGTTGCACGCGGACCCCAACATTAATTTCCTCTTTTAGTCATGATCAATTGTTAATTTAATGACATGAACTTATTGATTACCTATCAAAATCACATTACTAATAATGGTTTTACTTTATATTTCTTCTAGTAAGAGGTTTTTTTTTGTTTCAACCATTGATATTGTTGGAGGTGATTTTTCAGAGATTCTTTTGAATGGTATTAACAACCCCCTAGCATATACTTTTAGGTAAAAAAAAAAAAAAAAAAAAAGACAATGATTCAATCTATAACAGCTTAATAATATTGAATATCCAAAACAGTAAATTTTACATTTATCCTACTTTGAAAAAAAAAAAAAACAAATAGTAATTTTTTTAGAAAATTCGAGAAATTAATGTCCGAAAAGAGAAAGTGGTGATGACTCACGGACCCGTCCTTGTTTTCTTACTTTACTTGATTTTTTTTTTATTTTTTTATTTTTTTTGTTTCCCTTGTTTTCACCAGTCATAGTTCAGAAAGGATGTTTATGTATAAATAGTTGAATCTATGTTCCAAAGACGAAATGAGGTGATTCAAATGAAAAGAAATTACGAAAGTTTTTTTTTTTTTTTTTTTTTTTTTTGTTAGATGTTTGTGATTGTAAGTTTCCCATCTACAAAATGGTTTCAATAACCAGTCTTTATTGCAATACATGCTGGAATCTTCTAATGACAAATAACAGGACAAATCCAGGGCAATTGACCAAAGCTATTGATGGGTCAATTCATTGCAAACGATGTTTGGAAGCAATTTTATTAAACCATCCTCCAATCAGATTTGATCAGCTTGATTCATTGGGGTCTAGTGTTGGTTTATTTAAATCAAGGGTAGGAACTTGGGTTAATGGTCAACTTAAATTGAATCCTCATACAGTATCGGTGATTCTTGATGATCCAATGGACACTTGGAATTTAATGGTTCCTTTTCTGGATTTTTGAATTGATTAATTATCAATGATTTGAGATGATATACTACTTGGTTTTAATCCAAAAAAAAAAAAAAAAAAAAGCCGTGACATATAATGAGATTATAAATATTCATTTTGGGAGTAATAAATAGAATAATAAATGAACAATCATAATATAAAAATAATATTAATAAATTGTATATCAGAAAGGTATAAGTACACAAAAATTCACATTTTTATTTATATATAGTGAAATATTGCTATAAAAAAACTTGAAAAAAAATGATATAATGTTACATCCAAAATATCGTAAATTGTCATATATTCATCCATCTGATCTAATACTCTGAGAGAATTATCTTGCAGAAAAAAAAAAAAATAATCGTGAATATATGAGCAATCAGTGATTTCGGCATGTTCCATCATATATATAAGTTTATATTGTAGACTTTGAAAGACTGAAATTAATCTCTCGATTTAAACCAAGAGTTTTTCTTTTGTTGTTTTTTTCTCATTCGATTTTAATTTTTTTTTTTAAAACAGTTTAATAAAATATAGAACAAATGGAAAAAAAAAAAAAAAAAAAAAAAAAAAATTGTTTTTTTCTTTTAATTTAAAATGGATTACATCAACAGCCATATGTTGAAGGTTACTCTTGTGTAAAGTATTAAATTAGTATCCGGTAGTGGTCGAATAGCCACATATAAAAGAGAAACTTTTGTTTTTGATAAGTGAGAATGTGTGTGTGTGTGTGTGTGACTTCTTTTTATTATTTATTACTTTTTGGTTGTACCTAATCAATAATAATACGTAACAAGGAAATTATGCATTGAAACAACGGTTTAAGGCAACAAAAAAACGGCTTTTTTTTCTAGAAATGGAAATTAAATTGTGTATATAATATGATTTTTAATTTGGGCCATTTATAGTTGTTGTTTTTTTAATAATAATAAACGAATACATTTGGAAATAATTTATTTACTCAATCTCATTTTATTTTCATTATTATTTCTTTGTTTTCCATCTCTTAAGTTAGCCCCTTCATCTAGTCTCTGATTAAAAATATATGCAAAACAACTTTTTAAACAACCTTTTCTTTTCAAAATCAAAAAATAAAATAAAAATAAAATGAAATCAACTGTGTGGCAACTTTTCAAATTGTTTTAATTTATTTTTTTTTTTTTTATTTTATTTTTTTTTTTTTTCTATTGTTTTTTAATTGTCGTTTTTTTCCCGTTTTGGTGATCAAATGAATATTCAACGTACTTTTATTATTATTATTATACGATATATAGTAGTATAACTATTTCTGATTTCCACTATGTTAGCCATGGGATGATGATCCTTGAAATTCATTTGATTTGAATGATTGAGATTAAATAGGATTTTCTTTTTACTTTTAGAAGTAAGGGGTGGATTGAAGTATTATTCATTAATTAATTAATTCACATATATGTTCTTTGATGTCATTTGGATCTTCCGGAAAACTAACAAGAAAATGAAAATAACAATAAAAAAAAAAAGGGCATTTTGGATTAATTAAAAAATTATGATAAATTAACTAATTAGTTAATTAATAAACTTTTAATTGTTTTTTATTTTTTTTTATTTTTTTTTTTTTATTTTATTTCAATTGTTTTTTTTTTTTTTTTTTTTTTTACCAACGTTTCTTGTCACTTACATATGGCATAAGATCTAAATAATAAATTGGAAAGCCAAACTACAAAAAACTTCAAATAATTCATTTGAGGTTATACAAATGAATAAAACAACAATAATAATGATAATTCACCAATTTCTTTTAAATAATTCTTTGTAAATAAAATCGTGAAAACCTCCTTGTCTTATCGATAAATTTTAATTGACAGACAAAAAAAAAGTAAATACACGTATGAAACAAATCATATAAAGAAAATACAAAGAGAAAATAAACTTAAAAAAATATAAAGATAAACGATCAATAGAGTATTGTATCTAGGAAAGAAATAGAAAAAGAAATAGAAAAAGAAATAGAAAAAGAAATAGAAAATCAAAAAAAAAATTATTATTATTAAACTAAACGCCTCAAAAGACTCTGTCAGAATAATAATAATAATAATTGATGAGATGATCTTCTCAAAAAGAAGCCTTGAAATTAAACAATTCAAAATAGAAATGAAAAACGAGAATAAAAATAAAAAAAAATAAAAATAAAAATAAAAATAAAAAATAAATAAAAAATAAAAATAAAAATAAAAAAATAAAATAAAATAAAAAAAAAAAAGAGTATAAATAATGTTGAAGATCACTAATATGCATTGTTAGTAATTCTTTTTTTTTTTTTTTTTTCTTTTTATTTATTTTTTTTAAATGTTCTTCTTCTTTTTAATTGTATCTTAAACTTCATAATAATAATAAAATCAAATATCAAAATTTTGAGGTTAATTACTTTGGTTATTTAAAGACAAGAAAGAAAAAAAAAAAACTTTAATATTAATAAAATGACAACTACTATTAGAATTGCATGCAAAAGATGTGAAAATGATTTATGGATTTATTTATATGAGCCCAAAAACAGCCCCAACAATTTTTGTGATTCAAACGTATTTAAATTATCTAATAATAATACCGTTTATTGCAAAAGATGTTTTGATAAATGTTTTGAAAAATGTCACAATTATAAAGAAGCTCAAAGGGTTTCAAAAGTGGCTAAAGAGTTAGCCCCATGTCATTGGGATTTTGACAAAAATTTGTGCAAATACCTGTAGTAGGATAATAATAATAATAATAATAATAATAATAATAATAATAATAATAATAATAATAATACTAATAATGACTAGTTTTTCCAATTTTTTATTTTTTTTTATCGCTTTTGTTTTTGTATTGCTTTGGGAGGTTTTTTTTTTTTTTTTTTTTCATACAATCTGTTGTTGGTTCTATTGTTTCTCTGTTGTTGGTTTTATTTGATCCTTTATTATACACTATATAACCTTGAATGAATACTGATGTTTTGTTCATCAGGAACAAAAACACCCATTAAAAAAAAAAAAAAAAAAAAGAAAAAAAAAAGAAAACTTCAATATATACAAGATCCTTTCTTATCATGTCTTATCATCTCTTTATCATCTCTTTTACATCTCTTTATCATCTCTTTATCATCTCAATTTTATTCTCAATATTAATTATAACCAAAATTATCAAATTATCAAACTTTTTCAAAAAAATTCGGATTTTTTCTTTTCAATTAATTTCCATAAATCAGGATATTCATCTTGAATTATATTCCAACATTTTGTGTTTTTCAAAAATTGATCAATCAATATCAAATAACTGAAAAGTTTCCATTCGATGATATTATCGAATATTTGATCATTTTCATTGAAATTTCTGATTTTTTTGATTAAATCAAGAAAATTTTCAAATATTGATTCAATTTCTAATTCTAATCTTCCAGTTTTTGCAAAAAAAACAACATAATTGGGTAAATAATGATGGAAATTTTCCACAATGGTTGGATAACGTGATGAAAATTGGTTTCTTTTTAATAAATGAATTAATAAATCTTTAAATATAAGATTTTCTAAATTGATCCATACAAGATCTTTTTTTGTTTCAACATCATCATCAAATTTGACAATTGGGTCATTGGAAGAAGAAGAAGAATTATAAAGCATCAATACTTTAGCAGGACTCAATTCTGTTATAATAGTAAATATCCAAATATCATAAAAGATTTGATCTATTAATTCGAATAAAATGTATTGTTTATTACTTTTGATGTTTTGCAGTTGAAGTTCTTGAATGGCAAAATTTGATCTGATTTGACGCTTAAATTGAATAGGGGTCTTTGATGATGATTTATCAAAAGAGGTTTCAATTAAAATTGGTAATTGCAAATCATTAGAAGCAAGATATGATAAAATCATTATCAGATTATTATTATTGTTATTATTATTATTGATCTTCAGAGGAATTTCAAAGTCATTTTTTTCACAAATCATCATTTGAGTGAATAAACATAATGGATCGGTTGCCAATAATTTGTTTTCATAATTAAATAATCCGTAAACTCCTAAACTAAAATAATCTTGAACTTTATTATATTCTTTTTTTTTTTTATTATTGAAAAAAATTTGACGTTTTTGTAATTGAGAATCAATTGGGGTATCAGTTGACGGAAGAGTTTTCAAAGGAAATTTTTGAAACAATAATTTGAAAGAGTTTGGAATAGTTGTCATTTTTGAATTAAATGTTATATCTTTAGACTTTTTTTTTTTTTAATAGTTTTTGCGATCTAAAGATATCATTGATTAATTGTTATTCAAACAAGAATATTTTTTGATTGAAAAAAAAATATTATTGGGAGGGGAGGTGAGGTGGGGTGTTTGTCTTAGTAATGTATTAGTAATAAAATATTACATAAACAATTAACAATCATCACACCATTTTTGCACTAAAATTGCATTATCTATAAAAATGTATGGATGTATCATTACATCTTATCATAATAGACCATCTACCATGATGATGATCATATATTATTATTATTATTATTATTTCTTAAAAAGAGAGTAAGAACAATATATATTCAAAAACAAGAGTGAATAAAAGAAAGAAATAAATAAATAAATAAATAAATGAATAAATAAATAAATGAATAAATAAATAAATAAATAAATAAATAAATAAATAAATAAATAAATAAATAAAAATAAAAAAAGACCCTTTTTCCTCAATAACACAGCAAGGGTTTAATTTAAGTTAGATCTCGTAAATTCTATTCTATTATATTCAAATATATATATACATTTAATCCTGACTTGAAAATAAGAATTGATTAGTTTTTGGGTCTGGAATTATCCTTGTTTTTGATACACACGAGAGTGTGACAATTATTGTAAACATTTTACGTTATAGATATTTCTCTTCCCGTTTTATATAAACTAGGGTTTAGGTTGTTGTTTTTTTATAAATTATTCCCTATTTTATATTTATTATTGATCTTCCCTCAAACAATAGAAAAACAAGATAATTGAGTAAATCAATTATTATTGAATTATTTTTTCTTTCAAATCCAGAGTCAATAAACGACCAAATTAGGAATTAAATAGCAACTTTTATAGATTAATTTAAAGAAATTTTGACCCCCAGAAAAAAAAAGTATCATTTTATCTGTGTTTTTTTTTTTTTTATAGTCTAGAACAATATAGATAGAGAGATGTTTTATATCCCGTAATTAATACGAACAAATTTCCTTTTACAGATTATTTCTGTTTTTAAAAATTATATACAAGTATATCTCATATCCAAAGAAAAATAATAATAATAATAATAATAATCTGTGAAAATTGAAAATTGGAGAACCATAAAGAGTAATTCATATATGTTTTGTTTTGATTTTATCAAACATACATTTTGTTTTTGTTTTTAATTCTTTTGTTTTGTTTTCTTTAATTTTTAGTTTCTGTTATTTTTGTACAAAAATAAAGCTGTTTTTTTTAACAAATTGAAATTCAACATCCTCAAACAAACTTTGTTGTTATGATAATAATAATAATAATAATAATAATAATAATAATTAATTTCCCATAAATCATTTCTATGAACATAATTCTTCTCTCTGATTATTTTAATTATTTTTTTAAAATTATTTTTGTAAATAACAGCTTTTTTTTTTTTTGTTTTTTTTTTTGTTTTTTTTTGCTTATATATTCCAAATTCTAGATCTTTAAAAAGTATAAACTTTTGTAACTGAAGTATAAATCCGGTTTTTTTTTTTTTTTTTTTTTTTTTTACTTCTTCTAATGATATCATTGAATTTAAAATTGCATTAAAAGATAAGAAATCATAATTTTATGATCCAATTTTGGTTATCATCACTATTATCTACTTACTACTACTACTAGTATCTACTAGTATCTACTGTACAAAAAGATTTTGGTGGAGAAAAATACATGAAAAAAATACATAAAAAAAATATGAAAAAATAGCAAAAAAAAATAAAAACTATAGATATCTTTTTATACCTTTGTAGTTATTTGATGTATCATTTTCCATATTTGTCATTCATACTTCCTTTTCCAATTTTTGTTAACACCGAAGTTTGTAAATTTTATAGAACGAACATTCATTACAACTAATTTTGTAAATTTTATAGAACGAAGGTTCATTACAACTAATTTTGTAAATTTTAAAGAACGTTCATTACAAAAAAAAAAACTTTCAAAGAAAAAAAAAACAGAATTACCATTCATAATAAATAGTAAATATATAGATAGATAGATATATATAAAATAACACAGATATCACAATAATAAACAACAATCAAATTTTTCAAAAGGACAAATTAAAGAAATACAACCGTACTATAAAAAATAAAAAATACAAGAACCAAAAACAAAAACTAAAAACAACATAACAAGGTATCCCACACAAAACTCTACTAACAAATAAAGTTACCGAAAAAAAAATAAAAAAAAAAAAAAACGTAAACGTAAACGTAAAGAGTAGAACAGAAAACCTGTTTCAAAAAAAAAAAAAACATGCAACAGAAAAACAAAAAAATTAACAACAAAAAAAACCCCCCCACCAGCTCCTAAATGAAAAGAAATTCATTGGCAAACCCACTTAAATTAATACTTGGTCCTAAAAATCCTTCTTCATCAAATGCAGCTTCATCTCCATTTAATATTGTTCCAATAAATTCATCAGTGATTTGTCCATTAGTAACGGCAGGATTATTACTTTCATTCATAAATTGAGAATCAAATGAACTATTTGTAGTATTAATACTTCCATCAATCCCATTTCCAAGATCTCCCAAATATAAATTGAAATCAAGAGATGTTGGATTGACTGCAGAATCACTAGTTATAATTGGTTGATTGGAAGCACTGGCCGGAAGAGTATTGGTCATTTCATCCATTGGAATATTAGTTGGTGATAATGGAGCTTCTTGAATATATTTTTCATATTTTATTTGTTCTTGTATATCTTTTTGTAATTGTTGTTGTTGTTCAAGTTGAATTTGTTGTTGTTGTTGTAATTCATTTTGTTGATGCTCATTAGTAGATGGTATTTGAACATTCACAAGTGCTGGGCTTCGAAGCACTTGTTGTTGTTGTTGTTGTAATGGTAATTGTGGAGGTTGAGCTTGGATTGGTTGACCAGGTAAACTATCCATATCATAAGTATATTGAAAATCAAATTCAAATGGAGAATTAAAAGTATCAAAATGTGTATTACATGGTTGATAACTAGCAATTGGAGATATAGCTTCCATAGCACCCGGACTATAACTATTTGGATTTTCTAATAATTGGGAATCAAAAGACGTTGTAGATGTTGTGGTAGTCATTATTGAATGACGATGTTGAGGTGGGGTGGTATAATAACTAGCAGGACTAGCTTCTTCCATTTTTGGAGTGACACTTTTTGATTGGGTTCTATTGATGTTATCGGTAGCAGTAATAGTGACGGCACTAGCAGCGGCAACAGATGGATCTCGACAATAAGAAACAAATGAACTATTTCTTCTTGAACAATTGTTAAAATTTGATTCCTTATAATTTCTCAAAAATGCCGAACATTTGTCACCATATGTTTTTGGAGTAAGACCAACAATGGCTTTAAAGACACGATGGAAATGCCAAGCTGATAATTTTGCTTTTACTGCCAATTCTTTGAATCCAATTACTCCGCCTCTTTTCTTCTTTCTTCTATGACTTGATGAAGATGAAGTAATGGTTTTTGGGGAACTAGGGGCAGAAAGTTCGGTTTCTAAAAATGAATCAACAGCAGCGGCAGCAATATGACGACAAGAAACAACAACAACCATATGATTGTTAGGACTTGAAGCCGATGATATGGATGCTGACCTTGTTGAAGTAGAATCTAATGATTGATTAGAATTTGTGGCAACAGCCATCAAGGATTCATCAAGATCAAAAGATGCTTGGGCTTTAAATTTGATATCGGAATTGACTTTATCGGTACATAATTCAATCAATTCTTTTCTTTGGGTATCAAGTTCTAATGGATTACAATGAGCACAAGGGGTATAACTTTGTTCTAAAGCTTCATCTGAAGAATTGAAGAATTTTATAACTTGGGAATCTTGAATAGAATCTTTAGCGTCACAATTTGGCCAGCAAAATGTGTGATCATCTAAATATGCAACAACATATTCTCCTTCAGTATATGGGTCTTTAAGTTGACAAGCTTTAAATTTGGCAGCGTCCGTTGAATAGATCATTTTTTTTTTTTTTTGTTTTATGTGTGATATTAATTTTCCCCTCCTTTTTTTTTTTTTTTTTTTGTATTTCTCTTCTGATTGAAAATTAAAAATATTCAATTTTATTTAATTGCTAAGAGAAAGTAATGATTTTTTTTGTAGTAGTAGTATGGAAAAAAAAAAAAAAGGGTTTTTTTTTTTGGTGATTTAGCGAGATGGTATTATAAGAGATATGAGAGAGTTTATATGGATAAAAAGGAAATTTCCAATCTTTTGAGTATAGTAAAAGTTGAAATTTTTCAGTTGAATAAATTAATTTAATTTGAAAAAAAATAAATGATAATAATAATAATTAAAATAAAAGATTTGTTATTTTATTTGTACTTTTTTTTTCAATAGCTTCTTTTGTCTTAATTAAATACTCAAAAGGAAGATATGTATAAATATATATATACTTTGTCTAGGATTTTTTTTTTATATGCAATAGATATCTTTATTAATAGGATGGTTTTAGTGGTGGGAAAAAAATGTGGGTTAAAAAAAAAAAATAAAACAATGCAACAATTATAGTCTTCTAGACGTATCCATTTTACAGCATTTTTTGAGCATATATTAAAAATTTTTGTGTTTACTTTGTATTTTATTTTTATTTTTATTTTTAAAGTTAGGTTTAAGTACAATCCTGTGTATATACATGTGCATACACATTTGCATGCATTGATGTTGAGTTTTTTTTTGTTTTTTTTGTTTTTTGTTTTTTCTACGTAAGTAAGTGAGATCATGCATGCATAAGACATAAAAAAAACTATAAAGAGTACTTTTACTAAAATTGAAACAAAGTGATTTTGTTTTCTTTTTTGTCATATGACATATATGTAAAAGACGCATAAAAAGAGGAAATCCTCGAACCATAATATATAACTAATAATTGTATCATATAATTTTAATATTTCTTTTTATTTTCATTTAATAATATATTATTATTGATTGTTTTTTTTTAATTTTAAAATAAGATAATTGACAAAATAAGATAAATTTCTAGTAATTCTGTTTTTTTTTATTTTTTTGCTTTCTTTTTTACGAGATATTAATCTGTGAGGTCTCTTGAATTTTACGTTTAGTTTTAAAACCCCATGTTATGTAATAAGACAGTTTCCGCAAATTCAAGTGATAATAGATTTCCCCCCGTCAAAAAACAACAATGTAATATGATGAAAGTTATTATTTATGACACCGCCACCAATTATTATTATTATTATTTAATCTGTGGGTTGTTACGATGATTCTTTTTAATAATAATTAAACTATGACGTTTTGAATCAAATTATTAAATTATATCAAAGTGTAACATGACGTTTTTTTTATTTTTTTTGTTTTTTTTAAGGAACCATTTTTTTTTTGTATGTCATGGAACCGATCTAGGATATAATCCCTGGAATTGAAATTGAAATTTTGAAATAATTTTTTTTTTTTTGTTTGAAAAATTAACGAGAAAGACATAAATATGTTTCAATTTTTGGTAATTTGTCAAAAAAAAAATAATAATTTCATTTACTACGAAAATCGGAAATCCAGGAATAATCTGTTCTGTTTTTGATTATTATTTTTTTTTAGCCTTTCTAGTAACTTGTCCACCTACCTGCCTTATTGGTTAAATTTCATTTCCAAGATGGTAATAATAATAATAATAATAATAATAATAATAATAATAATAATAATAACAAAACTTCTCTTTTTTTTTTTTTTTCTTTTCCATAATATATAGTAGCTAAAAAATAACAATTATTATTAAATAATTCAAACAAGAAAGAAAAAGAGGAACAAGAAAAATATATTTAATATATTTCTCATATTATATGAATAACCTACTATATAAAATTTCCCATATATAATCATCTCGCTTTCTACTGCTATGATGTATGTATATGATGTATATGATGTATGTGTATGTGGTTTGGTGTTTTTGTGCATCTGCATAGTTGGTGTTGAGATGTGGGTTTTTTTTTTGTTTTTTTTTTACGAATCCCACATTTGTGTTATGTAATACATAATGTAATAAATATTACTCTCTCCTCCCAATTGGTGTAAAACAAAACGAAAACTTGTTTATTTATTTATTTTCAAAGTACAAAACAACAAACAAAAAAAATATAAACCAGCAATAAATACAATAGAAATTATTATTGGAATTACTTTTTTTTTTTTTTTTTTTTTCATCTCTGTTTTTACGATTCTTTTGATATATACGAACAATTGTGGGTTTTCACCAAATATTTCAAATTTGATTACATTTTCTATTCCCCTTGTCTTTTCTAATTCGTTCAATAATAATATACTGAAATACTGATTTCAAAAATCCTAGAAATAAACTTGTTTGAAAGTAATAGTAAGATTTCGTTTTTTTTTTTTTTTTTTTGATTCTAGAAGATTATTTCAATTTATTCTTTTATTTTTTTTTCTTTTTTTTTCTTCTTTTTTCAATTCTAGAGGATTAATTAAAAGAATAATCTTCCAAATTTCAGTTAATTTTTTTTTTTCTTTACGTGTTTTTTTTTGCCTAATTTGTTAAATATTCGTTAACTAATAATTATTTTTCACTGCAAGTTAATTAATGTTATATTTAGTTTTTAAACGGCATTTGTAAATTAGAAAGAAGATACAATCTTCTAGAAAAACTAATTTAAAAACCGTTTTGTCAAAATATGAAAAACTATTTCATTGCGTTAATATTATATTATATATATATATATATAAAGTGATTGTATATTATTATTATTATTATTATTATTATTATTATTATTATTATTATTATTATTATTATAATTATTATTATTATTATTATTATTATTATTATTATTATTATTATTATTATTATTATTATTATTATTAATATTTTGGTTAATATTTCCTTCCATCTGGATTATCATGGATACACAAGTACCAAAAAAAAAAAAAAAAAGTATAGACTTTTCAAACCTTTTAACCACCCACCTACCAAATATTGCCCAAAATTTGATGTAATTTCTATCACACCACAAAAAAAAAAAAAGAAAAAAAAGGTTCTCCAGTTTTAACGAAGAACATACCTTTTATGGATAAAAAGGATAAAATTGGAAAGATTGGAAATACATAGATGAGATATTAATTTAGAATACAAATCTGGTGACATAATTTCTTTTGAGTCATATCTATGACCATTTCCAATTTCAATATTCCTGTTTTGTTACTTAATTTTTTTTTTTTTTTTTAGTTTTAGATAATGATTTGTCTTATCAGAGAAATTTCAAATGATATGAAATAATAAAAAAACAAGTTAAATAATTGATAACAAGTAAAATAATTGATAACAATTAATATTATTATACAACTTACATTAATTAATAACCAAAATCATAAAAAAAGATATTCCCCCATGCATGTAAACGCTTACCCGGTATGTCAAAAAGGGAATAACCAAAAAAATAAAAAAAATAAAAATAAAAATAAAAATAAAAATAAAAAAATAAAAAAAAATAAAATAAAAATAAAAAAAATAAAAATAAAAATAAAAATAAAAATAAAAATAAAAATAAAAATAAAAAATATAAAATTAAAATATAAAATTAAAATAAAAAATAAAAAATATAAAATTAAAAATTAAAAAATTGTACATCAAAAATTGTTTAATTTTTAAAAATTATTAAATAAAAAATAATTGACTTGTTTAAATTCTCCACCTTAAAATAAAGAAAGAAAAAATAAAAATAATTCCCCGCTTAATTTCGTATATAATATATAATTAAATCATTTTTATTTTTTTTTTAAAGTTAATGCATCTCTTGTATAAATTTGACAAAAATAAATAAAAAAAAAAAAAAAAGACCTTGTCTAGCCCACAGGAACAGGACACGTGCTAACACAATTGAGTTTTTGACAGACTGCAAGAATCGATGGATGTACATGTTTTTTAATTTAATTTTTAATTTAATTCAATTTAATTTGTATGTACAGTATGGATGCATATGCATACATTACATTGTTATATGCTAGTTTATGTATAATGCGATGATCGTATTTTTCAACTAGCTGGCCAACCAACATAAATATATATATTAAATTTTTACTAGCAAAGTACAAAATATTTAAAGAAATAAAATAAAAATAAAAAGATATTTAGATAGAAAACCACTTTTTAATAGACCCTTTTACACAAAATTTTTTAAAGATTAATTATATTAGGGAATTTAGTGTATATAAACCTTTTTTTTTTTTCTTTAAATTAATTAAATATACAAATAGTTGTTAAAATTAAAGGGTCTAGAAAGATAATTAATAAAAGTTTAAAAGAGGAGAAACAAATAAATAAATAAATAAACCAATAAAAATCAGTTTTAAAAACATTATATAATAATTATTTACTAACAAATAATAAAAAACTTCATATAATACCATCCTTTCACCTGATCATTTTCTTATTCATCTTATCTTCTGTTTGATTTTTTTTTTTTTTTAGGGGATTTTTCTCTTTTCCTTTTTTTTTTTTTTTCTTTTGCTGATATTCTTTCTCAGGGTATTTTCTTTTTTGTATATATTTTAATTTAAATTATTTTGTATCTGCGATTGATTATTGAGGATTTCACCATTGGAGACCAAATCAAAAGAAAAGAAAACCAAAGAAAAGAATAATAAAATAATAGAATAGAAAAAAGTAAAAAAAAAAAAAGAATAATAAAATAATAGAATAGAAAAAAGTAAAAAAAAAAATGTCACATTTCTTTTAATTTATTTTTTGATGATGATCATTAAATAGCCAAGAAAGATCGTCTTTATAAAAATAAAAATAAAAAATAACCTGATTTTAGTATATTTCAAAAATCATTTATATCAAAAATTATTGATTTTCGTCTTTTCCATAATCAAATAAAAAAAAAGGTTGTAAAAATTGAGTTTGATCATCAAATTAATGAGAAATTGTTTATTTATATATATATATATATATACCATTAAATAAATAAATAATAAAATCAAATGTTAATTTATTAACATTAATAATAGAATGAGGAGACTAAAAACACTTAACAATAGAGAAAGTTTGTCGCATAATTTCTTTTTTCAATTTGTATTCAATTTTAAATTATTTTTATTTCTTTTCCCCCCAACTGATGATATTGTATATGGTAAATAATTATTTAAAGTCATGTGAGTGGTATTATTATTATTATTATTATTATTATTATTATTATTATTATTATTATTCAATCTCCATTCACTTTCTGGTTGAAATTCATCATGTTTTTTTATAATCTCTTGATAATTTGAAGGAATTTGTTCTCCAATAAATCGAGCAAAATATCGTTGATAAGGACATAATACCCAATCATCCTTATTTGTAGTAGTAGTAGTAGTAGTAGTAGTAGTAGTAGTAGTAGTAGTAGTAGTAGAAACTGAAATCTCGGATGTTTTGCAAAAATGATCTTGTGACCTAGTCATATTATTATGTAGTTAAAAATAAAGCTAACTAATAATAATATCAAAAAATACCAATCAACATCATTATTTTTTACTTTCTCTCTTGATTGATTTCCTTTGTTGATTTCCTTGATTTTGTCCTATTATTATGGTGTGACATTAAAATCAAACCAAAAATAAAATAAAAAAAAAAAAAAAAAAGAAAACCTCATCAGTTGTCATTTTTTTTTTTTTTTTTGTTGTTGTTTTTTTTAAAAAAAATTCGGTTTTGATTTGCCATTTTCTTCAAATAATTATATTTTTCATTTATAATATTGATGTAGATTAACTAAGTGAGAACTATCAAAAAATAATAAAAAAATAAAAAAATAATGTATTAAATCAAAATAACCGCTGTAAAAAAATACTCTATAAACAAAAAAGTATGGATTACAAGTAAATTATCAAGAAGTTTCATTCTAATTCATTTAATATAAATTCTTACCAATTTTTTTTTTTTTTTTTTTTTTTTTTTAATTAAAATTCAGCTTTGCAATATAAGTTTAACTTAAATAATATAAACTTTATCATACTATTAGAAATTATGGGACAACTTTTAGTTTCAATTACTTTGATTTAAAATAAAAGGCTTTTTCTTTCGAATAACTCTTATTGAGGTTTTTTTCCGACTCATAATTTCATCGTCTATCATTGATTGACCAGCGTTAAAATTTATTGTAGATGATGGCTCATCATTGATAAGTGGTAAAGAATTTCCATTATCATCATTTCTCAATGAATCCTTATTAACTAATGCTTTTGTTGTTTTATTTGTTATTTTTTCCACTTCAATCTTATGTTCTAAACAAGTTCCCAAAAAATGTTCTTTAGAAGGATTAAAATAACGTGGTTCACAAACATCATTCAAGCATCCAAGAATTGATAAATGATTGCTACAAACACAAGTTAAATTCGAATAAGAATTAGGACACCAATTTGTTCCAACAGCATTAATACATTGTAAAAAACAAGCAGGGGGCGTAACTGCCCCAACATTTATAAATAAAAAAACAAAATTTAATAGATTTCTCATGATTCAAATTCTTTACAAATTAATCATGTTAATATCAAATATATATATGTGTATAGATAAAAAAAGAAGTTGTTTTTTTTCTATAACATTTTTTAAAATTCATCTCAAAAAAAATTGACCACAAAATGCATAAATTGCAGTCAATAATAATAAGACGCGCTAAAATTTGGGGTTTATTCAATGCTTTCTTTACTTTATTTATAATTATTTGGTTTACAGCGGTAAACTTTTGAGAAATAAAAATTAGTAATGAATTGAAACAACAATAATTATTATTATGTCTAATCTAGATATTGTTTGAAATTCAATACTAAAATTAAATCCTTTTTTTTTTTTTTTTTGGCAAATAAATAAAATATTACAAATGTAGTAGATTCTCACTAAATAAAATAATATCAAATAGATATATTAATTAAAAAAGAATGGGTAATAAAGAAAATATAAATTGAATGATTGAAATTAAGAAAACACAATCTTCTTGTCTTATAACAAAAAGATACCTGCCAAACCACCACCAATGACAGCAGCTCCAGCAGCAGCAAATCTTTGAGCAGCATTAGTTTCAATTATGATACCAGTGGAAGTCGAAGTAGTTTCAGAAGTTGGAGAATGAGTGGTTGAGGTTTCGGTTTTTGGAGCTTCAGTGGTTGGTTCTTCGGTTTTTGGAGCTTGTGTAGTTGAAGTTTCGGTCTTTGGAGTTTCAGTCTTTGGAGTTTCAGTTTCCGGAGTTTCAGTTGGAACTTCAGTCTTTGGAACTTCAGTTTTTGGAACTTCAGTTTCTGGAGTTTTAGTTTCAGTTGGAGCTTCAGGTGTTGTAGTTTCTTCAGATAATGGACAATAAGTAGTATATTCAGTGACAGTACCTTCGATAGTTTCAGTAACAACGGTCAAACCGGTTTTTTCAGTAGCGGTATGACAAGCATCATGGTCACAAGAGGTGATGGTGACGATGGTGGTTTCAATATCATTGGTGACTGTATGAGTTGAAGTGCTGTTTTCAAAACGGATAACAGAAGCAGAAACAGCATTAGCTAAAAGACAAGATAATAAGACGTTGGCGTACATTTTTTTTGTTTTTGTTTTTGGGGGAGGGGATTAGCGAGTGGAAGCTGAATAAATCAAGAAATAAAAGATTGATAATTATAATAAAATATATAATTAAAAGCGAAAGTGTTATGATTGTTGTTATTATTCAAAATATTGTTATTGAATTACTACAATTCATCAAAAGATTCCCATGGTATTTATAGTTTTTTTTTTTTTTTTTTTTTTTCATTTTTTTTTTTCTAATGTTTACAAATGTTTGTTTATATTTTGATTTAAAGACACGTTGAAGATTATTTGTAAATATCAATATAAAGTATATACAGTTGTTCTAAGTAACGAATAGTTTTATAAAATGTAAAGAAAATAATCATATACATTTCCCATTTAATCAACGCGAATTCTGAAGCCAACAAGGGTCCGTGATTAGTCCGTAGTCCGTAATTTACTTCAACCAATAATTACAGTATTGAAATGTAATCTTGTCTTTCTTACTATTTTGTATTCTAAATTTTGAATATTAAAGCCATTAGTGGTTGCAACAATTTCAACACTTGAAAAATTTGTTCAAAGAAAAGGACAATCGGGAATGGTTTCTTACGGTGAAATGGGGGGTTTTTTTTTTTTATAGTATACCATTGCAGCTAAATCATTTATATTTTAATAATAAATTCATCAGTTTATTTATTTAATAATTGTGAATGATGAGTAGTTACAAAAAAAAAAAAATCCTCTCAAGAAATTAGAATATATATAAAATTTATTATTTATTATAAAATATGATTGATCAGTTGTCTAGAATTTCAATTTCAATTTCAATTATTATTATTACCAAGGTACGCTTTCTTTTCACTACCATGAAAAATAAAAATAAAAAACAAACAAAAAAAAACAAAAATCGAATGGTCGAGTTATTAATAAGTGATAGGTATATATATACATCAATTATCAATAAAATACGAGTCAATTACAAATATTATCAACATTAATTTAACATTCACAATATAATATATTGTGAACCACAATTTTTTTGGACTACAAGGAGTATTCCCACGTGCGCGCACCAAAACAAAAAGATTTTCAATGATTTTCAACATTTAATATACCCAATTTGAAAAAAAAATGGAAAAAAAATCATTTGTCTTTGATATTAATTTTATTGTATTAAAATATTAATAAATAAATAAATAAAAAATGAGTCAAGATCACGAACATTTAGTTCAATCTGATGATCCTAATCATCCAGCAAATTTGATTTGTGAATTATGTAAAAGTTTTTGGCATAAACAATGGTGTACTGCTACTGGAGGTGGGGTTTCTATTAGAATTAAAGATAATGATAAAGATTTGATTTATTTGGCTCCATCAGGAGTTCAAAAAGAAAGAATTCAACCGGAAAATGTTTTTGTTAAAGATTTTAAAGATCAATCAAATTATTTAAGAACCCCTAAAAATTTGAAACCAAGTGCTTGTACTCCATTATTCTTATCTGCTTATAATTTAAGAAACGCCGGTTCTTGTATTCATACCCATTCTCAAGCAGCAGTAATGGTTGGGTTATTATATCATAAAGAATTCAAAATCAGTAACATCGAACAAATAAAAGCTTTACCAAAAATCGATCCCAATTCTGGAGAAAAAATCGGTTATATGGATTTCCATGATGAATTGGTGATTCCAATTATTGAAAACACCCCATTTGAAGAAGATTTGACCGATTCTTTAAAAGAAGCAATGAAAAATTATCCTCAAACTACCGCCATTATAGTTAGAAGACATGGGATTTATGTTTGGGGTGAAGATGTTTGGAAAGCAAAAGTTTATAATGAAGCAATTGATTATTTGATGGAATTGGCAGTTAAAATGAATCAATTTGGTATTCCTACGAATTGTGGAATTGGAGAAGAAAAAAAATATTTGAAAAATCAAATATAAGTTGATAAAAAAAAAAAAAAAAAAAAAAAAAAAAAAATATCCCACAACAATTCGAAATTTTCAATATTTAAAAAAAAAATAATTATAAATCCATTTATTGAATACCAGTAATTTTATGTAAATACTTAATTGTCAATACCCCCTTTTTGAATGAATAAATAAAAAAAAAAAAAAAAAAAAAAAAATTAACAATAGTTTTACATTATTTTATTTTTTGTAGTTTTGAGAGGCTCTCCTTTGATCTATAATAATTTTTGTTAGTAATGACGATGAATCAATGTATTTTTTTACAAACAATAAAACTTACTTTGAGCCAATCAATTTGGGATTCTAGATCCTCATCATTCAATCCACAACAAACAATAGAATCACCTCTAATGAAATATACTCCTAATGGGATTACTTGAGTTTCATCTTCATCATCATCTTTATCTCCAATAATGATTTCATTAGTGGTTGTTAATACCACATTTGTATTTAAATCAAAAGAATTCAATGTTCCAATAAAGAATCTTCCATCGGTTGTAATTACTGACACTTTTTTGTCTTTAAAAGGAGCTAAGAAGGACATTTCTTTGAATCAATTATCCTCATTGTTTTTTTTTTTTTTTATATATTTTTCATGAATATGAAAAATTTAGAATGAATATAAATAGATGAAGAATAGATAAAAGTTTTTGTTCAAATATATTATACTGAAGTTAATTGTTTGATGGTGGATTTTCTTCAATGTATATTTTTATGTTTACAATTAATTTTTAATTTTTAATTTTTAATTTTTAATTTTTTTTTTTTTTTTTTTTTTGAAAAAAAAGGGGGTTTTACAGCGTGTTAGTCAGATAATATGGGGTGATTGGTAATAGAGGGTATTGAACCCCATATATTCCGGGGTTCTATTTTTTGGTTATAAAGCCCCGGGGGTAATGGGCCAGTAGCCTTCCTGGGTCTTTATTTCTTTATACCGAAACTAAATATGTATTTTTCCTTGTCATTTCATAAAACAATTTGAAAATAACATAAACAACTGTTGATGGCCCATTCTCCAGAAACTGTTTTACTTTTTTTTTTTTTTTTTCCCGAGTATATATATTAACCTATTGACTTTCCCTTTTTTTTTTTTTTCTTTTTTTTTTTTTAATTTCATTTCAAATTATTCCGATTTCACTTTTTATCATTATAAACAATTAACTTCTTTCTAATTGTTATTTTTTTTATTTTATCATTCTTAACAATTTTTCCGAGAAATTAACTATCAATTATCACTACTCAAACAATGACTTTACCAGACTATTACCATAATAATGATGAAGAATCTTTTGCATTCACTACTTGTAGAGTGAGATGGCCAGTGATTATTAACGACGCAATTGTTGATATTGAAACAGAAATCAAAAGAAACTCCGATAACGTTGAATATGGAACTCAAGGTGAAAAAATCATCAAAGGTTTAAAAGATTTAGTTCAAGAAATTCTTGCAGATGAACAAGTTGGAAAATTTTCTAATGAAGATCTTGAATTGATTCCAAGTTTGAAATCTTATAATGAATCATTAACCAATTTTAAAGCCAATAAAGAATCTATTTCTTGGTTAAGTGCTCCTTGGTTATTTACCGAATGTTATTTATATAGAAGACTTGACACTTTAATTAAAAATCAATCTCTTTGGACTGAATTTGACGTTTTCAATGATAAAAAACAAAATTCATTCAAATCTACTGCTCCTGCTGTTGGTGAATTGGCTAAAAGATACAAAGGTTTATATGAAGAATCTTTATCCAAAGGTCAATTACCAGTCGAAACTTTGAAAATTTTGTTCAAAGAATTCATTGACGTTTGTTTATGGGGTAACAAAATCGATTTATCTTTATTAGCCAATAAAAGTCAAGATGAAGTTCATTCCGGTCAAAGTGCTGAACAAAGAATAGAAGCCGAAAAAAATATCATTGCTAACGATACTAATAAAATTTGGGAATATTTACAATCTTCAACTAATCCAGTCAATAGAATCGATTTTGTTTTGGATAATTCTGGATTTGAAACTTATACCGATTTGATTTTTGGGTTATTTTTAATCGATTCTTCCATCACTAAACAAGTCAAAATCCATTGTAAAACTCGCCCTTGGATGGTTAGTGATACTATGATTAAAGATATTGATATTTTATTAAAAGATCTTAGTGATCCAGAATTTTTCCCTCAAACAACTAATGAATTGAAATTCATTCATGACAAAATCAAATCTTATTTGGCAAATGGCAAAATCGTTTTGGCTGACTCAGAATTTTGGACCATTGATTTGGATTATTGGAATATTGATACTTCAAATACAAAATATTATGGTGCCGATTTACATAAAGATTTAGATGAATCAAGTTTGGTATTTATTAAAGGTGATTTGAATTATAGAAAAATCACTGGAGATAGAAAATGGGCTAAAACCACCAGATTCGTCGATGCTATTGGTCCTTTGAAATCTAATGGATTGAAATTGGTCACTTTAAGAACTTGTAAAGCTGACGTTTGTGTCGCTTTACCAGAAGGTTTAAATGAATCATTAATTAAAAAATGGCATGCAGAAACCGGTGAACTCGGTGAACTTTGGTGTTCAAGTGGTAATTGGGCTGTTATTTGTTTCAGTAATGGTCATGAAAAATAATTAAGTTCAGTTTTGTTTTTCTTTAATTTCAGTTTTTTAACTTTATATTTTACACGCGTCAATTTATCTTTTCAATTTTTCGATTTCGACTTCTTTTTTTTTTTTTTTATAGACAGATTAGTTAGTTATAGTACTGTGTACGATTTCATCAAAAAAAACAAAAAAAAACAAAAAAAAAACACTATAGAATAGAATAAAATCAATTTATTTATGCATACAAGAACACCAAAGTAGACTATATAAAAATTAGTATTTTCCTTGAAATTGTTTTTGAAACACAAGTTTAATTTTTCAATTGGATATTCTTTTCTTGATTGAGTCTCGAAGGCCACCCCAACCCGTAGGGGGTTGCCCCCCACAGATTTCTTTTCAACAACATAAGGATGGATTTTCTGGAACTATATCAAGTTTATAGCCAATCCAAATATGCCTAATTTTGTGGATTTAAAAGCTGAATGAGATCCAGATTCAAAATAATGAATATTTCATTGAAAGAAATCTCATCATCGTTAATTTAGGATGTGTAATCAAAAAAAAAAAAAAAATTCACCTCCGCTATTCATAATCTGCATGAAGAAGTTTCCGACTACTTTGCATTATCAAATTGAAAAGCCATCCAAAGTTTATTATATATAATCAATTTGGGATTTTTTTTTTTTTTTTTTTTTTGATATGTGAGCTTCTATGAAACCTAATATAGGTTTTGCATCGTGAAATGATCTCAACCGGAAAACTATGGTATACAAAATTGAAAAATAGTAATATATTACTATTTTTGTAGCATATATATTCTGCAACTCAGCATTAAATATCATATCATATGAAATACTATCATGTAATCTTCATGGTGAGTAATAATTCAATGTGATGATTTTCTTTTTGAATTTTTTCATGTGATCTTACCGTTATAATAGTAGTTCAGTTATTCAAAGTTAATATTTTTGTGCAACTTAAGAACTATTCATAATACTAGTGAGGTATTACATAAGCACAGTGGAATTTGGTGAGAAAGAAAGGAAATTGAAAAAAAAAAAAAAGGGAATTGGGAAAAATAAAAAAAGCCTGCGATGATTATTCTCTCAAACAATTTTTTTGAAGTTTGACCAAAGCATCAACTTGAGAGGCAAATAACAATAATAACATTATGAGTGATTCATCACCCCAGATATCAATCAATGATTTATACAAAGAAACAATACGATCAATTCAAGCTTTACCGGCAACAAAACAGCGTCAAGATTCGCAAGAATATCAAAATACATTGATTTCAATTCTTGGTAATTTACTTAAAATCAAAAATCAAATATATCATTTAAGTTTATTTTCGGATAATGAAACATTAGAAGATTTAAACACCAAAGATATAAAGTTTTTGGCCATTGAATATTATTTAGCCGAATTACTTTCCAAAAAATTAGATTTCAATAAATTATCAAATAATAATGACAATTTACCAAAGACAATAAATTTTGAATTAAAAATCAAAAATTTGAATAAATCAAAAGAATTTTATATCAAATTTTTAATAAATTTGAAAAACTATCATATTTTAAATGAAAATCAAATGAAAAAAATCGAAAATTGGAAAGATTTGGATGATCCAAAATTGGATGAAATTAGATATAATGATCCAACAATGAGAAGACAAGAAAAAATTGACAATTTTAAACTTGAAAAATTGATTAATGAATCATTAATCATATTTGAAAAAAAATTTCCAAAATTTGTTAATGGAGAAGATGAAGATGAAAATAATATCGATGAAGATTCTTTAAGAAATTTATATTTAAATAAATTAAGATTATTATCATTAAATACTTTTAATCAATTGGAACTTCTTAATATGGAATTACAGGTATTAAAAAATAGACCTAGTTCTCCAATTGTTGTTCAAGTTGAAAAAAACCCTTCTACATTGAAAAATAATGCAAATATTCTCACTCAAGAAAATGATTATGGATATACTGATAAATTGGAATATAAAAAACCAACCCAATTGCTTAGTAAAGAAGGAAAAATATTACAACCGTTTACCATTGTATCAAAAAAAGATGACATAAAACGTAAAGTATTCGGATATGGTCAAGTATTACCTACAATGTCAGTTGAAGAATATATTGAAGAAGAAATCAAAAGAGGTGGAATCAAAACTGATACAATTACCGGTGATAATAATAATAATGATGATGAAAGTGATGATAGTGATGACGATGATGATAAAATTTATGAAAAACGTGAATGGGATGATTTTAAAGATAATCATAGACGTGGAGAAGGAAATATGAAAAATAAAGGTTGATTGAATTCAATCATAATTGAATAATTATAGCTATCCTTCACATCCCAACAACCTTATGATTTAGTACACATATATATATGACCTTGAATGAAAAGTTTATTATTCCTACATTTTTTTTTTCTTTTTTTGTTAGTGATTGGTATTTATAGATAAAAACTGTATTTAAAAATTATTAACATAATTGTGATGCTCAGTATCGAACCGTAGCATTCGAAAAGAAAATAACAAAATAAAAACATGTAGATTTAGAAAAATGTTTCAACAGAAGAGATAAGGGAGACAAAAAAAAACAAAAAACAAAAAAAAAACAAAAAAAAAACATCAACTTTGAAAACAATACAAAAGAACTAAACTTAATTCGAAAATCGTAACCATAATTAATGATGTAATGATTGTCAACTTCCACAATCAGAGTGAAAATATAATGAATAATGATAATAATAACAATAATAAAGATGAAGATGAAGATGATGACGATATCAATGAAGATTATGATCATAACAATAAAAAATTCATTTTTTTTTAATGAAAAAAAAAAAAAAAAAAAAAAAAAAAAATTAAAAAAAAAAAAAGTTTATGCTTCAAAAAATTAAATCACTGAAAGCTCAAAAAAAAAAAAAAAAAAAAAAAAAAAAAAAAAAAAAAAGAAAAAACAAAAAAAAAAAAAAAAAAAAAAAAAAAAAAATTAATTTTTTTTTAATAAAAAAAAAAAAAAAAAAAAAAAAAAAGAATTAAACAAAAAAGAAGTTTATGCTTCAAAATATTAGATCACTGAGAGCTCAAAACAAAAAAAAAAAAAAAAAAAAAAAAAGAAGCAATATGAACAGTAATTGATGGTGATGATAATGACGATAATAAGAGCAAAACAAGAAAAACAAAGCAAAATGAGAAAAAATAAATTGGTTGGATTAATGATGACATGGACAAGAAAGTACAGATGAATAGTATGACTTTTTTTTTTTTTTTTTTATTTATTTTTTTATTTTTATTTTTTTTGTATCTTTTTCAGTTCCAAAAAACCTAATTTACTTTTTTTTTCTTTTCAATAAAATCTTTTTTCCAACTGAAATATTCAGCTAATCTATGAACTCCATAACTTCCATAATCAAATTCAATTGTTGAAATTTCATTTTGAATAGCTGACCAAATACCCCAATAAAAAGCAGGTACTCCAAAATAATAAAAAATCTCATCAATCAATTGATTGATTTCATTTTCCATCACGACTTTATCTAATTTCTTTATATCATCATGCGACTTAGTTCCAACAAGATAAGCAAAACACCATCTTCTAAGCTTTTGATTCTCTTGATTTGGTACAAGAATTCTTGATTTATCACACTCAAAACCTTGCCATTCAACTAAATGATTTGAAATATCAAAGCCTCGAGGGGCAACCAACATATATTCATAATCAATAAATGAAATGGGGTTTTTACTTGATTTTGGTAGCTTCAAATCATAAGTTTCACTTTTAATTGATATGTCATTTTCTTTAAAATATAAATCCGCCAATTTCGTTTGCTTGTTGTTATTATTAACAATAGAGTACTCTTGACTTTTAGAACCACAAGATTCACAAATTAGTTGGTCCATATCTGGAGGTATAACAATATTCCCGCTAAGCAAATCGCAGTGAGATTTAACCAATTTGCTTTTATGATTCAAATTTTTCTGCAACCAAGCTACTTCATTTTTCAAAATTTCTTTAATACAAGCCGATGATGAGTTCACATGACTTCTTGTCGTAACTGAACAATTTGATCTAATGAGATTCTCCACACGAGAATCAAAACTTGGGGAAATGTCTATCCAATCATTTATTGTCTTCCATAACTCATCTTCGAGTTGACCATAATTCTTATCTCCATTATTATCATTATTTTTGGTAATTAAAGTATGCCAATAGCCTAACTTTTGACTAATTAAAGGATATAAATCTTCATCGGTCAATTCCTCAGGAGATAACGATCTTCCAGTCAAATATCCATAAATGATTCCATTACCAAGTCTTGCATAAATATCAGGCGCTAAATTTAATTTATTCAACATTAAATGGTTATTAAATTCATTGGTTCGATCAATTATTAAGTTGGTATTATTGCCGTAACTTCTTGCTAAAACGACATCTTTTTTATTTTGAGGATCATAATGGGTACATTTGATCAACATATTAGTTATACCTCCACTAACTGGCTTTACCAGAATTTTTTCTTTATCCCAGCCCGGAAAAATTTGGGTTAGTATGTCAGGTAAATCTGCTATTGATATCTGATAAGAGCTAAGGTCTAAGGGGTATTCCAACATTGTCATCTCGAAAATAGCTCGATGTTATTATGTTTATATTGATTAAAAAGATTATTATTACTAATAAAGCCAGTTGTTATGAATCAAAAATATTGTGATGAACTTGTGCAATCGACTCAAAAATGCAAAACGAACACACCACACACGACTTAATACAGAGAAACTTTAAAAGAATGATGAACAAGAAATGCAAATCACAAAACAAAAAGCAAGAGCGCGCAAGAGTAAGGATAAAAACCAAAAAAAAAAAAAAAATGAAAAATAAATTAAAACAATAATGGAAAAATAGAAATTCAACTAAATTGTCGAATCCTATGTTGAATAATATTTATGCTGATCTTTATCTTCCTATGAAGAACAAGAAAAAAAAAAAAAATTCAAGGCAGCGAGGAAGAAATAAGAAAAAAAAAAAAAAAAAAAAAAAAAAAAAAAAAAAAAAAAAAAAAAAAAAAAAAAAAAAAATTAAGTCAAAAAAAAGAAACATTTCTTATCA
>JASTUB010000069.1:0-46509 GCA_031124825.1 Saccharomycopsis vini
CCGAGCGGTTAAGGAGAAAGATTAGAAATCTTTTGGGCTTTGCCCGCGCAGGTTCGAATCCTGCTGTTGTCGTTTATTAATTAGGCCTCGCATCCTACCTTTTTTGAAACAGACACTACTTTTTTCTTTCTTCAACGCGCAATATTGCTATTGTTAATCCCTAAAATGTAATTGCTATGGTCAGCTGAAGCTGTTACTTTTTTTTTATTATGTTTGCAACCACAAACTGTTTACAGAATAACAAATAATTGAAAAAAAAATGCCATTAGCGACCTGTTGAAAATCCTAAAAACAAATATAAATAAACCATTAGAGACCTGTTGAAATCCTAACGAAAATAAATGAGCAATGAAATGAAAAAAACTAAACAGAACAAATAAAAGAAAAGTATTATGTAAGAAATAAAGAACAAAGCGTAAGTCATCACAAAATTTTTTGAAATTTGTAACTTGGGTTTAATAAGAAATGAAAAAAAACTAGATGATGCTAATATCAAACTTTGGAGTCACTGTTATACTGACTTGAGTTTGGTTGAGTGACAGTTATTGTTTCAAAAGTTTTTAATTCTGGTTGATCTTGTTGCTCTTCAACTGGAGGAGCTTGTCCTTTTTTCACTTTAATAATTTCGGTTCTCCAGAAACCATCAGTTTCATCCAAGACTTGAGTTGGATGCAAGTAATAACCACCAAATCTTGGTAAGATAACGGCCCAAACTAACCAGTAAAAGGCACCAAAGGCAAAAATACCAATACCAACAACACAATGTAAATAGTATGGTAAAGAATCATAAACCGATTGACCAGCACTTGGTTTCAAGTATGGAGCAACGACAAGATAAGCGGAGGCAAGGGTGAAAAATATAGTTACTGGTAAAGTTGCCTTAATTGGTGGGTTCCAAGATAATTTTTGGCGTTTAGCTTGAACGGTCAAATAAATTAATCCGATACCAACAAATAAATTGACAATGTTTAATGGATAACTAATCAAATTCATGATGAAGTTATAAGCATCACCTGGTGGTGGGGCTAACACGGTAATCACACAAATGACAAAATGTTGGAAAAGACCAACCATTGGGGTATTAAAAGGTTTTTGAGTGGCAAAGAATTTAGAAAAAGGTAAAATATTTTCCCTTGATAATTGTTGAATAATTCTACCTTGAGAAAAGATAACAGACATGACATTACCAAGAGCAGATAAAGCAACGAAAACTGAAACTGCAGATTCGGATTTTTTACCAAAGGCAATTTTGAAGAAATTTGCAGCAACAATGGTACCACTATTGGCAAGCTCATCTAATGGGACAACTGCATAATAAGCAATATTAACCAAGATATAAATAACAGCCAAAAAGATAACTGCAGTAGGGCCAGCAATTTTCAAAGTTCTAACAGGGTTTTTCACTTCACCTAGAGCATAATTGACATTTGAATAACCAACAAAAGACCAAATGATGTTATAAAGAGCAGTAACAACCCCATAACCAGTGACTTCACCACCTTTGAATGAATTATGGAAGTTCTCAACTCCTGGAGCTCCCTTTATATGACCACCTAAAGCAACAAACCCAGTGAAAGTGATAATCAAAATGATGACTAATTTGAACAAACCCAAGATATTTTGTAAATAAATACCTGCTTTAACATTAATGGAATGAATGAAAAAGGCAAAAGCTAAACATCCAACAGCAATACCACGTTCATTCCATCTAGTAACTTCGACATTAGCAGCAGTTAAGATATATTCACCAAAAACAATCGAATTACCAGAAGCCCAACCAAGAAAGAAAATATAAGAAGCGTACATTGCTGAAACTAAGAATCTTGGTTTTTGATAAACGTATTCCAAATAATTTTTTTCCCCACCATTTTTAGAAATTGCAGAGCCAAATTCCATATAAACGTACATTCCACTTAATGCAATGATTGAACCGACTGCCCATAAGATTAATGAGAGTCCGACAGAACCAGACAAGACATAAATTGTTGAGGTTGTGGCAAAGATACCTGTACCAACCATACGATTGAAAATTAAACCAATGGCACTAATAATTCCCAATTGCTTTTCATTTTTATCAATTGGAACAATTTGTCCAGTCACCAGTGCTTCATCACTATCGAAGTTGTCTTGCAGTATACTATCCTTTGAGGATTTATTATTGAAAAATAATGAAGTCATTTTTTTTAATCCAAGTATTTTATTAATTGATATTCAAGTAAAAAAAAAAAATTGAATTAATTGATATACAAAATTTGATCCTCAACAGATCTATGTATTTATATACATGAAGAAAATTTTTTTGACAGGATAAAAAAGAAAGAATTGTAAAAAGAAAAAAATTTTTTTTTTTCTTTTTTTTGGTAGAATATAGAAGTGCATATTGATGTTGACATTTTTTTAAATGTACAATTTTGTGATTTTATGCACAAGAAAATTTCCGGTGGCATTGTTTTTTTGATAGAAAATCAGTATTGACAATTATAATTTCAGTAAACCGAGGGTAAAGTGTCTACGGCGTTGATCACGTGAACTTGCGAGTTTTGCGCGGGAAAGGTGTTTTTTTTCAATTTTTTTTCATTTTTTTTTATTTTTTTTTTAAGTTTGTTACAGCCACAAGGCATCAAAATTTTTTTATGTGTGGTACGGGAGAGGAGAGTGACACAAGTGAAAAAAGAAGCAAAAAAAAGAAAAAAAAAGAAAATAGAAAACCCCACGAATTTTATGTTGTCGTAAAACAATTATCAAATGGCGTTATTATACCAAGAATGAAAAAAAAAAAAAGCCCTATGCCATATGAACAATAAATTATTATACTCAATATTGATTTATTGAAACTTGTATTTAATTTTTTTTTTTTTTTTTTTTTTATATAGTTTGGTTGTTCGCTAAAAGATACGGCACAATGCTACTTATTTTTTTTCATTTTTTTTTTTTTTTTTTTTTATTGAAATATTGAGAGGAAGTAACACATTGGGCCGATACCGCACATAAAGCTTTGATTTCACACAAACTAGTAATATCAAATAATCCACAGTTTTTTTTTTCTCTTTCTTCCACCAAACTTCTTGTAATGATAATAGTATATTGTTATGTCTTGGTTGGCCAAGAGAATAATTAAAAAAGGATTTCAAGTCAATGTTGAATAAACGCCACAATGTTCTTTAAAATTCTTCAACTTTGATTGGCGTTGTGAAAATATCAAGTTTGCTCTTTTTTTTTTCTTTTATTATTATTTTTCCTCTACCCTCTAATAAATTGCTGTGATGATATCTTTTCTGTTTAGGGCGGTTGATTTTAATAATATTTTATTCTACCTTTTACCATGGTCTTCATGATGACTTAATATTTCGCATATAACTTATCATAATTAGCCATTGCCCAATAATGCCAACCTTTATACCAATCTGTATATAATATTGTTGGATTCAAGAAAGACCCCAAAAAACCACTGATATCGTTTTGGTTTTCTGTCCAATCAGGACGCATTGACATTTGGCACTGACCTTGTTTCATAAAGCATTTGCATAAGATTAATCTCAAACGTTTATAAGTTTCTAATTCACAAGGTAAAGACTCAGGATAAGTATCTTTAATTGCTTGATGCTCGTCGTTTTGTACTCTTAGGACATCACTTAAATCAAAAGTGAAAGTTCCGAGAGTGAAAAAAGCCTTAGCTCAACAAGAAAAACAAAAATTTCTTCTTGACCTTGATTGAATGAAGATTGGTCGCTTATAAACAATCAACTGAATATATACCTATTTTGTTCTCCTAATCATAATAAAACTATAACAGATGGCTGATTTGACGAAACATTAATGTCTGAGTAGAACTAAACCATTAGCTAAACATAATCATACAGTTGAGCTACACCAGTTTTTTGGTTCTACTGTTCTTTTTGTTGTTTTTTAATTATTATAGTAGTAGGTCATGAAGAGATTTCCTCCTTGTTCATATGTGCTAGCAGCAGACGCAACAATAAGAGACTTATCATCATCGCAAAAAAAACAAAGAACCTCCCACTGAAACTTCAAAAATAGTTTTTTTTTGGACAAGTTTACATCATAATTGAATAAAGAAATGTTTTTGACGTTTAAAAATTTCAATTTTTCAATTTTTTTTTTTTTTGTAAACGTTTTTTTTTTTTTCATTTTTGCTCACTCGACAATTCGATCGACTAAATATGACTGACTGTCTTACTCGCTCGATTCATGTTTTTGTATAACCTTATTCAGCTATTTTTTTATATTTGGAACATGAATACAAAACAAAAACTGTCAATTTCGTCAACAAAGTTGTTAATAGACAACTATTTTATATTTTATGAACAGTTTTTTTTTTTTTTTTTTTTTTTTTTCCAGTTTGCTTTATTTTGTTTTATTTAGTGATAACTATCACTTTTATGGTCAAGGTGTACACATAAACATGGATTATTACTCTTAAAATGGAAATTCAAAAACAAAACTAAGCATGCTTGTTACAGTACACGAAGCAAAAGAAAAAGACAGCTCAAGTACAATCAATGTCCATGAAAATTAAATACTTGTGGAGTAATTGTTCTTACCAAGTTTAGTTTTATCTCCAAAAAATAGTTATTAATTTTGATTTTTTGCTGTAGAGTTGAATACATAGATATTAAAAACAATAGAACCATTTCTCTACATAGCATCAAAAAAATGAACCCCATCAGTTAGTTATACAAAAAATCATATACAGTTACACACATCTTGAAACAGACTGTATTAAGTACGAGTAAGATGATGAGTCTATGATACATTTTTTTTTATTTTTTTCAATCAATCATCCATACTGGTCATCTCATCTCCTACAAGATAGAATATTCTTCGATTAATCATCGCTTCTAAATTTTTTTTAAAAAAATAAAAACAAAAACAAAAAACAATAATCTTCTATTATTATTATAAGACATATTATGTAATAAAAAAGTTAGTCGTGCTGTCTTTTTTTTTTTTTTTTTTTTCTTTTTTTTTAATTATTCGATGTCTTAGACGGTGTTTACATTTAAGGTACAATAGGGTTTGAGTGTTGATAAACGGACTGTACCAACATGTCGTTTGAAAATTTAATACTTGTACCCTAAACTGAACTCACGTATACACTAGTAGACGATCATTAATCTAAAATAAGAAGCAAACAAAAACAAAAAATATATGGAACTAAAAAAAAAAAAAAAGAAAAAAAAAAAGATATATAAAGGACCCCAGATGTTTCATATTTTCAGACATCTTGATTAAATTAAAAATCAATAAATTAAACTATTAATTCAATCAATTAATAAACTGCAATATTCAATTTTATTATCAACACTAATCAAATATTAATCAAAATGAAATACTCACTCGCTTCTACTGCTGCTATGATCGGTTCCGCTATTGGTGCCACTATTCCAGCCGCTGCTTCTACCTGGACCACTTTAACCCCAACTGCCATGGTTTCTGGCGGTACCACTGCTTTTGATGGTACTTTTGGTATTGCTGTTGTTCCAATTACCTCTTCAGTTTCAATTGTTTCTGCTGCTAAAAGAGATGCCATTTCTCAAATTGGCGATGGTCAAATCCAAGCTTCTACTGCTACTCCAACCACAACTGCCCAACCAATTTCTCAAATCGGTGATGGTCAAATTCAAGCATCAACTGCTACTACTGTTCAACCAATCTCCCAAATTGGTGATGGCCAAATCCAAGCTACTACCGCCACAGTTCAACCAATCTCTCAAATCGGTGATGGTCAAATTCAAGCTACTACCGCCACCACAGTTCAACCAATTTCTCAAATCGGTGATGGTCAAATCCAAGCTACTACTGCTACTACTGCTCAACCAATTTCTCAAATTGGTGATGGTCAAATTCAAGCTACTACTTCTACTATTGCCCCAGCTTCTCAAATTTCTGATGGTCAAGCTCAAGCCACCAGTACTGCTTCTACTGAATCTTCTGAAGCCGCTGAAGACAAAATCAGCACTGTCGCTTGTAAATCCGAAGGTACTTTGGAATTGACTTTAGCTGGAAGTATCTTGAAAGATGGTAAAGGAAGAATTGGTTCTATTGTTGCCAACAGACAATTCCAATTTGATGGTCCACCACCACAAGCCGGTGCCATTTACGCAGCTGGTTGGTCTATCTTCGATGGTAACTTGGCTATCGGTGAAACTACTGTCTTTTACCAATGTTTGTCTGGTACTTTCTACAACTTGTATGATGAAAGTATTGGTGATCAATGTAAACCAGTTTACTTGGAAGTTACTGAATTGGTTGACTGTTAAGCTTTCAACTTTTGATATTGTTTGCTTTTCAACAGAAAAAGCTCCTACTATTGCATAATTTTTTTTTTTCACGAATATTTTTGAATTCTTCGGTAACCCTTAGAAAGGAGTTAATTTTTCTTTCCTTTAATTTCTTTTTCTTTCCTTTTTTTTTCTGTTTGTTTTTGATTTTAGCATTCTTTCTGTTATTTTTTTTTGGTTTTAGCATTTTAATGAAAACTTAATTATATTATTTATTTTTGTTGATTGTAAAGTTTATATGATTACTATTTTATTTTCTGTGTCACACATTTCATAAATCAGGTGAAATGGCAGTGGTCTTACAGGATGTAAGGCTACAACGGATATAAAAGTTGAGAAGAAAAAACCCCGCAAGCGAAAAGAAATGGGAAATCATAAAGAGAATGATATTATTATTGTGTGTGAGTAGTATATAGATATTAATTGGATGAATAATAACACTCATTTCGATGGCCTTTGAAGTTTTTTTTTTTTTTTTTTTTTTTTTTTTCTTTCTTTTGTTGTAGTTAAAAAGATAATATCTTATCTTATTTTGTTAGATTTTACATATTAAGACTAGATTAGGCACAAATATTTGCAGCCTCTTCCTCCACTGGTTGGAGAAAACAAAACAAACGAGTAAAAGGAGAGGAAAATTGAAGAAATAAAATGAGCTAGAATAAAAATGTAATTATCATTTAATTTTTTTTTTTCATTATTATTATTATAATTATAATTATTAATACTTTTATTATTATTTTTTTTCATTCTAATTCCTCTTCTTTTCATTAGTATATAAATGAGTAATAGTTAAAAAGTCCCTGTTATCAAAAAACAAAATTCTTTAAGATCGCCAAGACATTTTGTTTTTTCTTTTTTTCACGTGGATTTTTTTTTTTTTTTTTTTTTTTTTCTTTTTCTTGGCTTTTTCTTTTCCTCCTCAAAAAAACAAAAAACAGAGAGAAGACATTTTACTTGATTCATACAAATCTCATATCAGTTTTAATCAAGAAAAACAAAACAAAAACAAATATCTACAATGGGGGCTCTGTATATGGGTTATTTCATTAAAAGATTCAAAAGATCGGTTTTCCCCCTTATTTGTACCTTTTGTTTACTCATTCTTTTCCATAATTTGAGATCATTATCAGAAAATGATAATTCATTTATTGCAAATCTCAATTTCAATAATAAAAATAAAGATTATATTAATAGTTATATCAGTGAATATAATGGTTCTAAGCTCCCATTTGAAATTGTTCCTTTCAATCCATCCTTGAGCTCAAAGTTTGATCCAAATGATATCAATTTATCCCAAGAAATTGATGATACAAATTATTATCATATTTTCAATCCTTTTTATGAAAATCAAACAGAAACTTTTGATGAAAAATTATCAAAGATTGTTGTTAAAAAAACCCCGAATGGCGATGAACACTCATTGGAAGATTTGATTTTTGTTGATGATAAATCATCATCCAAAGCATCCGTAATTATTCCTAGTTATTTTATTGAAAATTTCTTACTCAAACAATTGGATTCCAATCATCATTTATTTAGCAAATCTTTAGCTTCAAAAATCTCAAAACTTCGCAATAATAATAATGATGATGATAAAATTTATAAGATATCAAATAGACATATGCCATTAATGTATAACTACGATTATCGATTGACGGTTGCATTATATTTCAATTATATTAAAAATCATTTAAAATCTTCACCAAATAGTTTCGATACTCTCAATCTACCCTTCAGTTGGTATGATTTTGCAGATTTAACAATCATTAATGAAGATTTGAAATTACAATTTTTTTGGCATTGGTTATTATATAATTACCAAAATTTTCCTCCAGAATTTTGTGATAAATTGATGCAACTTCATAATATTAGAGGTTCTCTGGATAATGAGATTGAAAAACTTTATAAAGAAGATCAAAAGAAAAATGATTTAAATTTGGAAAAATTCGAAATGTTTTTGAGAACTTTCAATAAAGATATAAATTCTTGTGCAGTTTTCCGTAAAAATGATCAAATGGCAACAGAAATGATCGATTTAGTGAATGATTTTTATGCTTATAATTTCCCTCATATCAAATCTCCTCCTGAAGATGGTAATCCAATATTAAAATTATTAGATAATAATATTCAGCAACCAAAAAAACCTTTTGATCAATCAAAAATAGATCAAATTTTGAAAACAAATGATAATGATTCATGTAAACAATTTGATCAAATTGAAAATGATCTTAGAGTTGATTTTACAGAATTCAATACTGATCAATCAAAATTCCAACCTTCAATAGGTTATAATGTCATTCATGGTACAAGAGATAAATTTCGTTTAATTCAAAGACTTATGTATGGTAAATCTTATTTATACAATTATAATGGGATTAATAATGAGGACATCAAACCTTTGAAAATAACCTTACTTGGTAGTGACGAAGTTGATGGAGAACTATTTCAATATCAAATCAACCAAAATCCAAGTAAAATAGGTGAAAGATTGTTGGAAAATGATATTGTTAATTCTTTTATCGAAAATGAATTAATCAAAAACCAAAAATATACTTTTGAAGATTTATTTGAACAAAAATCAAATATTTCAATTAATTATATTGAAGAATATGAAAATTTGGAATCTTTTACTATCAATTCTAAATTTAGTCCATTAAATGTCGAATCTGATGATGATATCAATTTTTTGATCAATTATATTCAACCTAAAAACGAGCTTGAATTTTATCTTGATTCATTTCTGAATATAGATAGTGCAGAAGCAATTTCAAGATTCCATTCAAAAATTCCAAATGAAATTTATTCGCAAAAGAAAACCCAATTCGGTATATATAATAATAATGATGATGATTCTCAAGAAAGTGAAGATGATAAAATATTTGAATCTATATTTAAAGATAACTTGAATTCAAAAGAGTCTAGTAATTCATTTAAAATTTCCCAAAATTTTTTTAAATATTATAAATCAATCAAATTTTCAAATAATTTAGTCGATACTAAGGATGTTCCAAAATATTTCTTCGAAATGAGAATATTAGCAGATAAAAAGGGTAAGTCTCCAAGTACTGGTCATTTTGATTGGAGATTTTTTGTCACTGATCAACATCCTCAAGATCAAAAAATGTCTACTTTAAGTCATTTGATGCAAAATTGGTTAACCTTAACTAATAAATATAAACTTAAAACTTGGTTAGCTCATGGAACATTAATGGGCTGGTATTTTAATGGTAAAAACATGCCTTTTGATCTGGATATTGATGTTCAAATGCCAATCAATGATTTAAACAAATTATGCTTGAAATTCAATCAAACTATAATCATGGAAAACCCAAAAAATGGATTAGGATTATATTATTTGGATTGTGGAAGTTCAATTACTCATAGAAGTAAAGAAAATGGTAAAAATAATATCGATGTTAGATTTGTTGATACAAAAACCGGTTATTATATCGATATAACTGGGGTCAGTTTTAGTGGATCTCAAACTCCTGCCGAATATTTAAATGATGTTATATATTGGGATAATGGGAAATTTAAAGATAAGTCCCATGAAAATTATTTTTATAAATCATTACAAGACCCAACTAAACATGAAAACAAATTCAATCAAGAATATGTTAAATCATTGAGTCATAAAATGTTCAAAAATATGCAATGTAATTTGAAATTGAAAATTGTTAATTGCCGTAATAACCATTTTGTGGGACTCAAATCTCTTTTACCATTAAGAAAAACTTTGATGGAAGGAGTAACTGCTTATGTTCCAAACAATTTTCAAGAAATTTTGAAAAAAGAATATGATCGAAAATGGAATAAACCTTATTTTAAAGCTACAGTATTCATACCAAAATTAGGAGACTGGCTTTCAGAAAAAGAAATTAAAAACGTCTTTAGAAGATTCATTAATTCGAATAAAAAAAAAATTAATGAAGCCACAGAAATTCAATTCAAACAACAACAACAATCAATAATACCGTTGATTGATGATGGTGGTGCTCGTGATTATGCGGTGAAGATGGGTAAACAAATGCTGAAATTACATTTTCAAGGCCAAAATAAAGCAAAAACTATCGATGATGAACTGGAACCTTATATGGAATACCCATATCCTTATAATTTCACTAGAGATGCAGAAAGTTTCATGATTATGGAATCTGATACAAAAACTATGCAAGAATTCTTGTTAAGTAAAAGCCTTATCGAATATCATTTAAGAGAATTGGAAGCTTATAATGATGGTAAAATGTTGAGTGATCAAGAAAGAGAATATGTTCATTATAATAGACCTGATTTTTATCATCAAGAGTTGATAAGTGGTAGAGCTACAATGTCTGAATGACATGCCAAATATTTTTTTTTTTTTTTTTTTTTTTTTCTTCTATTTTAACCGTTACGTTTACTTTTTTCTTTTTGTTGTTCTTGTTATTGCTCATTTTTTATTTTGTGTTATAGTTATTATATTTGTTATTTTTAGTTTATTTTGTTATAATTTTATTTTATTTTTCTCTTTGTTACAGCTTTTTTCTTGGCTCCGTTTTTAGATCATTTTCTCATATTCTAGATTCAACTAAAACTTATTTAATATCTAGTTATCATATTAATATACATTTGAAATGTAAATATCTATTATAATTATTATCACTACTCCTCTTACTAGGGAAAAATACTTCGCAGAAAAGGCAGGCTAAAATAAAATTACTTTGCGCACAGCACACTGGACGGGAGTTTTCATTTGTTTCAATAAAAGAAAAAACACACACATCTAGCATTTTTCTGAGAGATGAGAAAGTATTCTTCTCTCTTTATCATTATTAAGTTAGTGGTACAATTATCCGCCAACTAATTAATAGTTATACAACGAAATCCGGAAAAAAAAGGGAAAAAAAAGATGGTAAGTTATATAATTTCCATCAAATGAATCAGCAATAAATGTTATCATGTGGGTGACACGATTAGTAGCTGTTAATTATGTACTAACACTTCATTTTTGTTATCAAAGAGCGTTTCCACATTCACTATTGAAAGTCAATACTTGGATGACTCAAGAAATGCAATTCGTCAAAGAATAATTCCTTGGGTTGTTCTTATTAAAGCCGGATTATTGACTAATGATGAAGCTACTAGATTAGAATCTTTGGGTCAAGCCACCACTAATAAAGAATTCGACAAAATTTTACCAGAAATTGACTTATATACAACAACCACTTTTAGTTTATTGGCAAAAATCACTAGAGATGATATCATCAAATATTTGCTCAATTTAATCTTGGATTTGTTGACAAATGTTAAAGAATTTCAAACTGCTTTGTTGAATTTACATGATGTGGATCCTCAATTACCTTATCAACCTTTTTTGAATCATTTGAATACTAGTGATGAAGAAATTAAATTGTTAGTAATCAACAACTTGACCGTCTTATATTTGATTAAACCAATCACTCATATTAACAAAAAAAATGTTCTTGAAGATAATAAGGATGGGTTATTGAAATTGTTTGATGTTTTATTTTCAGATTTGATTAATTCTTCAAACTCAAATTTACAAAATATTTCAATTCAAATTTTATCTGAATTATTAACTGTTAAAACACATAGAGATATATTTTGGGTCAAACATAAAAAATTCATTCCTCCATTGATTAATTTGTTGAAAAACAGAAAATCTTCTTTACAAGTACAATATTTAACTTTATTATCTTTGTGGTTTTTAAGTTTCAATTCAAATATTTCTATTGAAATGCCAATCAATTATAACAGTTTGATTAAAATTTTGATTAACACTTCTAAAGATTCTATCAAGGAAAAAATTGTTAGATTATCTATTTCTATATTACTTAACTTTATTAACGGAGTTGGTCATGAAACTGAAAGAATTAAAATCATTAAACTTTTATTATTGAATGATTCTTTACCAATTATTAAAAATTTGAATGATAGAAAATGGGCAGATCAAGAATTAATTGAAGATTTGGGTAAGATTTTGGAAATCCTTAATGAAAATTATGAAAAACTTACTAGTTTTGATGAATATTTGTTGGAATTGGACTCAGGAGTCTTATCATGGTCCCCACCTCATAAATCTAAAGAATTTTGGGCTAATTATGCTTCTAAATTTAAAGACCAAAATTATAAGTTATTCAAACAATTGGTGACATTATTGAATAAAATCATTGATGAATATAATAGTAATAAAAACCTTACTATTGATCAAGAAAAAAATTTGAATAAAATTTTATCGGTCATTTGTAACGATACTTGTCAAATTATAACTTATGTTCCAGAAGCTCTTGTGGTTTTGGCAAAAATGGATAATTCTAAAGCTAGAATAATGGGATTGATGACTTCAAAAGATGTAACTCTTAGATATGAAGCTTTAAAAACTACTCAAGTTTTAGTTTCTCATTCCATTTAGATTTTTATTAGTTTTCCTTTGATTTTAAATTTTTTTTTTTCCTTTGAACATAATCTTATCTATTCTCTTTTTCTTTTTTTATTATTTTTTTTTTCAGTCAGATGTGTTTACTTTCTAGTTTTCTTTTATTTTACTACTATTTTTTTTTTGCAGTTTGCTCATTTCAATAAATAACATTAATTATAAATTAAGTAAGTTTGTTTGTCGAAATCTGATAAGGCCACATTCCAACTGTTTAAAAGAAAAAATAGAATATCGATACTTCGCCAGCCAAAAATCTTGTTGGTTGCTATCTAGGAACAGCAAGTATTAAAATAATTGATATTGAAAATGGCTGAAATATTTACAGCCAAGTACGACAATAACGACAACCACCTTTTATGGTCATTTTAATTAGTTTACAAAAGTTTCAAAAAAAAAAAACAAATCATTTCTTAATGATTACATAAAAATTTTAAAAATATTTAAAATGTTCCAAAACTCAGGTCATCACAAATTCATGAGTCAAGCTACAAGAAGCGACCTCATTGCAATGGTTTTAAAGTTGAAAAAATAAATTTCAATCTGAGGCTCCAAACCACATTAAATCGTGTAATTTTAACAATTGAATTACCAATCGACACAATGTAATGAAAACTACGAGCCCCATAAATTGTAAATTATAGAAAGATACAAATTAACAAATTTGCACTCTCCCATTACAAGTGTATGAATAAAGAAAAGAAAAAAAAATCAAAGAAGAGGTTAGTGGACACTCAAAAAAAAAAATTTTTTTCTTTTATAATGAAAAAAAAAAAAAAAAAAAAAAAAATCGGCGTGCACAGAGAAACAAAAGAAAAAGATACCCGGAAATAAATCATTTTTTTTCATTCTTGGTTTTCTCTTGGATAAAGGGGGTAACATACCCCATATATACATATTTTTTTTTTAAAACTAATTTTGATTTTTGTGGAGACAACAAACGTCCAAAAATGAGAGATTGTAGAAAAATTAAGAAAAAATTTACTATGAGTGAGTGGTACTGGACAACTCAACCCCATATTTCGGCTATTAAACTACTGTACCAATAATTTATAATCATAATAATATGGAATTTCAATTTGTCGTAATATGTAAGTCAAATGAGTGAGAGTAATATAAAAAAAAAAATATTTAGAGATTCAATAAATAAACAAGATTAAAAATAAATAAATAAAAACATGCCTTTCTTTACCCCGATTTTTTCTAGTTCTTGATCAAACCTTTGTTGATAAATTCATTGTATAAAGAAGCTCCCAATCTAGCTGGGGATTTTTCGACAACAACTCCAGCAGCTTCTAAAGCTTTAATTTTAGATTTGGCGTCACCTTTACCACCAGCAATGATGGCACCAGCGTGACCCATTCTTCTACCTGGAGGAGCAGTAAGACCAGCAATGAATGAAACAACTGGTTTTGGAACATCTCTGGTCAAGTTGTATTGTTTCAAGAATTCAGCAGCATCTTCTTCTTGACTACCACCGATTTCACCAATCAAAATGATACCTTCAGTTTCTGGATCTTTCAAGTACAAAGTCAAAGCGTCAATGAAATTGGTACCTGGGAATGGATCACCACCCATACCAATAACCAAAGATTGACCTAAACCAGCTTTTGTGGTTTGATCAACGGCTTCATAAGTCAAAGTACCAGATCTGGAAACAATACCAACTTTACCTCTTTTATGGATATGAGATGGCATAATACCAATTTTACATTGTTCTGGAGCAATCAAACCAGGACAGTTTGGACCAACCAATCTAGATTTGGATTGAGATTTCAAGATATCTTGAACTCTCAACATATCATGTTGTGGAATACCTTCGGTGATACAAACAATCAATGGAACTTCAGCAGCAACAGCTTCTTCAATTGCAGAAGCAGCAATGGTTGGAGGAACAAAAATACCGGAAGCAGTAGCTCCAGTTTGTCTAACGGCGTCTTCAACAGTTGCAAAAACTGGCAAATCTAAATGAGTGCTTCCGGCCTTTTTTGGATTAGTACCACCAACAAGTTTGGTACCATAAGCTAAAGCTTGTTCAGCATGGAAAGTACCTTGTTTACCAGTGAAACCTTGGAAAATGACTTTAGTTTCACCATTGACTTTAAGGTTTGGAATGGTGTCGGCATAGCTTCTAGCAGCAGAAGCAGAAGAAAAATTTCTTCTTGCAAATGTCTTAAGGGATTGTCTCAACATGATGATTAAATTAGCTGACGTTATGGGGAGAAAAGAAGTGATGATGGGTCAGGATATGGTTAATGCACACCTAGTAAAAAAAAAAAAAAAAAATCTATTACGGCCACTGAAGGAGATGTACGTATATTTTTTCTTTGTATCAGGTATCAGACAACAAACAAAAAATTGAAAACCAAGACTGGGGGGTAGAAAGCGAAGGTAACCATCACCAGACTTTTTTTTTTTTTTTTTTTTTTTTCTTGTAATTTTTCGCATATTTTTCTTTGTGATTCGGTCTCCTTTTTTGTAGATGCGGTTAGCAAATTATCAGATATATTATCCTTATTTCCTTTGGCTTCTTTTTAGTAAGCCGTACACCGCTAAATGCTCCCTTTCCCCTCCCTCTCTATTTTTCCCCGGGGTGCGTAACACGTTGATGTGATATGATAGGTTCAAACTGTTTGGATAAAATATTGAAGATTATTATTTCTACCCTACAAAATATTAAAGAAAAGCGTTGATAAAATATCTTATTAATATAAAAGCACAAATATAAAAGCAACCAAACCTGAAAGATTAAAAAAAAAAAAAAAAAAAAAGAAAAAAAAATAAGTAAGCAAAAGAATGTTAAACGTCCATAAGAAAGAAAAAATAGTAATAACCCATTCATACAATTAAACAAATAATAAAAAGAATAATAATAACAATAAAAAAAAAAAAAAAAAAAAGTGTAAAGCCTCACAAATAGAGACCTTAGTAAGAAAATCAAGCCTTCATTAGAACATGCTCTTCAACTTGTTCAACGCTTGATGGGCTTTCAACGCTGTCAAGCCTTGAACCATCTTCGTCATAAACATCATCCACTTTAGTACTTGGTTGAATTGTCTTTGAAGGGAAAATAAATTCAAGTGCGAGCAGAATTACCAATGCGGTTGAAAGACCCCAAGCATAAGAAACATTAAAAATATCAATCCAGAAACCTCCAGTTTTCCCTTGAAAAAAATAAAGGCAAGGCCCGGCATTAACCAAACACAAGATAAAAAGAAAGTAACAATCGAACGCCAATCAAAACCGCCCCAAAACCAGTAGATAGAATTACCAGAATTGGTGTATAAATCTTTCAAATGAATTTTTCTTTTGTAAACAAGATAAAATTTGGCAATTGTGATTCCTGTTTGTGGTGAACAAAAACAACCCCAACCGGTACCAAACACCACAAGAGCAGTGGCAGATGTCATGAGCTTCCAAGGCCAGATCAAAATAGAAACAACTAAAATTATGATTCCACCCCTTCTAATATTTATATATTTAGGACATAGTCCAACCATATCTATAGAGGCACTATAAGAATTTAATAAAGTATTGATACTCAATTGTTGTAAAAATAAAGCCAAACCTCCAAAGAATACAGCGGTTCTTACTTTCGAAGAATTGTTTTCGAATTGCTGTATGGCACTTAAAAGATCAAGAGGATTCCAAATAACAGTGCCTAAGAAATCTTTTGCCGCAGAAGTAGTAACTGCTCCGACAACACATGAAAATACCAAAGCACATGGAGCACCAATCATCTGAGAATACATTGGACCATATTTGGTATTTGAATATCTAGTGAAATCAGATTGACCCAAAATACCAGTACCAGCACTTCCAACCACGCTAAAAATCCCTTTAACAACAGCCCAGCCTAATTCACCGTTGGTGGTGAAAGTAGTTGAGCTTTGATTGAACATTTTACTGGGACCATCAGCTTTTCTTACACAGAATCCAAGCATCCCAAAGAAACAACCAACAACAATAACCGTAACAATTCTGAAAAACAATTGAGCTTTTTCTGGTGGTACCATCATACATGGAATAATAAAAATAACATAAAGAACAAGACCAACAAAATCTCTTGAAGTTATTCCATTGGCATCATTAAAAGAATCCCAATTCAAGAATTTAGGACTCATTGCTCCCAAACAAACTCTCATTGCTTCTCCACCATAAACCAATTGAACACCAAACCAAATAGTAGCGGTAATAATTCTAATGACAATACCAAAAGAAGATCCCTTGATACCATACATCATTCTAGCGTAGGCAGGAAAACTGACGTGATATTTTGCTCCAATATATCCCATAACCGCAGCCATGACACCATAAATAATGCCAGCTGCCATTGCACAGCAAATACTTTGTTTTGGAGTCAACCCAAACCCAACAAGAGTAGATCCAGTTGTATATCCACTGATACTAACGGCTTCAATAAGCCAATAAGTGACATAACCAAATGGTGACCAGGTTCTTCTGTCTTTTGGAATTGGAATGATATCTCTGTTTGTTAAACCATCATTTTCGTATGACGCTTCCTTATCCTTCGGTACCTCAAGTTTTTCTTTGAGCAGCGACCAATCAACCATCTTCAGTGAAAAATATTCAAAAAAAAAAAAAGAGTATTGATAAATAAAGAGTTAACACTTCCAAAGGATGAAAAAAAAAAAAAAAAAAAGAATTGAATAGATTGAAAGTGAAATCAGTCCAGGAAAATTGAGGAAGTTTATCTGATTATATATAGCTGTAATTATTGTTGTGACCGAGCAAAAAACTGCGTTTTGTTTCATGCATACTGATAATAAAACTAATTGAACTAGATCGGTGATTAATTATTAGGGAAAAACGATTCAGTGACAAAAGATGTATTGTTTACTATTTTTTTTTTTTTTTTTTTTTGTTTTTTTGACAGGAAACCAGACAAGGGTCATATTCTGGAGTAATATTACCAACTATTAACAGTGGAAACGAAATGTTAAATCATTTTGGGATAAATTTAGTGGGTAAGTAGTAGTATACTCTCCACCCTAAATATTCGTGTTTATATAGAAAAGTTTCCAATATTTTTTTTTATGGTATCTCCACTGTTGATCGACCTTTTGGTGAAAAATTGGAGGAGATGGGGTTTGATTAGATAGAATCATTCACAGCAAAATTTTGATTTATGTTTTCAAAATGCGTTGACTTATATATTCTCGATATTTTATCTATATAGGCAAGATATCATGAGGGTTGTTATAATAGTTGATTACAATTTCTGATTTTCTCCGAATTTTTTTTTTATTTTAATTATACTAATTATTATTATTATTATTGTTCCTATGTCTCCATTTCCAGAAGTTCCAACAACAACCTTAAACAATGGAGTTGAGATGCCAGTATTTGGGTTAGGTACTTGGTTAAGCTCTCCAGAAGAAGTCAGTCAAGCGGTCCAGTGCGCTTTAACCAGCGGGTATGTTGCAGTTGATACCGCTCAAATTTACAAGAATGAAGAAAGCGTCGGGAAAGGTATCAAGGAAAGTGGAATTGATAGAAAGAAAATCTTTGTGACAACAAAATTATGGAATTCTCATCATGATCCCATAGATGTTGAAGAAGCCTTGGATGAAAGCTTACAAAAGTTAGGGTTGGATTATGTTGATTTGTACTTGATGCATTATCCTTGTGCTAATAATAAAGATTCAATTTCTGGAGTACAATATAAGGTTCTTGGAATTGACTATCTTGATACATGGAAAGCAATGATAAAACTTTTAGATACTGGTAAAGTCAAAGCCATTGGAGTTTCAAACTTCTGTCAAAGTGAAGTCCAAAGATTGATCGATGGATCAGACGTTGTTCCTCAGGTTCACCAAATGGAAATGCACCCATATTTGAAACAAGATGAGTTTGTGAAATTTCACAAAATAAATAATATTCATATCACTGCTTATTCTGGATTTGGAAATCAAAATTCTGCTTATCAATTGGATGGTGAACCGAAGATTTTGGAACATCCTGTCGTTTTGAAAGTTGCTGAAAGATTGAAAAAAACTCCTGCCCAAGTTCTTATAGCTTGGCATCTTCAAAGAGAAACATCAATAATTCCAAAATCTGTTACTCCAACAAGAATTATTGAAAATCTACACGATTGAAAGTAAAATTGATTGAAGAGGATTTTAATGCAATCTCAAACATTGGTTACAGTAAAAGATATTCCGATTTTGGCCCAGCTGTCGGTGGCTATTGGTACTATAGTGATTTGGAATGTCCTGGTAAAAAAGTTTAGAAGAACTAACAGTACATGTTATCGGTTCCTACAATTGATTTTTTTTTTTTTTTTTTTTTTTCTTGAAGACACATAAAGGCAAATCACTGAATAATTTTGTAACTTTCTCTCTAGATTTTTCTTGTGCTGCCCGCTTTTTTCGTTTATAGTTAGTTATATTGGGTTTCGAATGATTTCATAGTATTGCAAATGGCTTTGACGAACCATGTTTAATAAATCACAAGTATCAAAATGCGACAGGAAATCAGTCCTTAGCTTAGAAGCCAAAAAATATAAGGAGATCGACCAAAAAATCTGATTATATTTCCAATTAGTTTTCTTGAAATGAAAAATACCTCAGTATATATATTATTTACTCTATACTATTTCAATATTTTGCAAATCTAGCTATAGAAAACAGTGTAGTAAGTGCGCGAATGGTTAGGAGGCCCACACGTAGCTTTTTTTTTTTTTTCTTTTTTTGGTGAAAAAATCAGGTCCAAAAAAGAAAAAGAAAAAAAATTTTCCGTACAACTAAGGGAGGGTTCATCAACTACGTTCAGACAAAATTAAGGTTGGGGTTACACAATAGTTCCAGTACTTAGTAAGATGTTGAATAGAAAAGTGAGCGCTACAAGTGCGAATTTAGTTCGTTTGGCACTTAGAAACAACTATGCCCTTAAAACCCAATCTGCGACTTCATTATTATCATCTTTCAATCAAAATGACATCAGCTCTAGAACCCAAAAATTCTCTAGTTTCCCATCTAGATTAAATGAATTGACTCCAGAAAATAATATTAAACAAGATAGAGAATTTAAAAATGATTCCAAATTCCAAATGTCTGGGTTCAAACCAAGAAAATCTGATACATCTATGGAACAACTCAAGACCGCATGGAAATCAGTTATCGAAAATCAAAGTACCACTGATTCTCTTGAATTCTTGAAAACCAACTTGATAAATATGCTTAGAACAGGTGAAATAGAATCTAGATTTTTAAGTACTAGAGGAAGAAGTATTATAAAAGAAGAATTGATTGGTTTCTTAGATAAGACTCTTGAAGAAGCCAAAAATCCCGACACAACAAATCTTGATCCAGCAAAAGTGCTTGAATTTTACATGTCTGAAAATCTTGTTCAAAACAAAGAATTTGAAAAAATTATATACTTTCAAATAGCAAATAAAAATTATCAAGATGCCATGAAAACTTACGCCAGTTATTTACAATATTCTGCTGATAAGCCATTCTTAACCAGCAAAGATGCTGGAAGATATTTGGCAAGAAACTATTTTGTTCAAAAAGCAGGGTACATTGCTTATATGTTATACATTTCATCTAATAATATCAAAGCTGATCCAGAATATTTGAAAAAATTGTTTGGTTCAGATATCTTCATTTCAAGTCGAGAAATTGCAAGTCAATGTGAAGAAATCAAGCATCCATTGAATCCAAAACTTCAAACAGCTTTGAATAACAATATCAATATCATTCAAGTATACAGTACTGACCTTGCTGATCCAAAGATTTATGAAAAGCTTGCTTTTGTTTCCGAATACAAAATTGAAAGATTTAAAATTGAATTAGAGAAATTGAAAAAAATTGCAGTTTTGAAGAAAGAAAAGTTACCAGAAATCTTTTACATTGAAGCCATGAAATTTTATTGCAAGAGATATAATACTGCGAATGCTTTCAAATATTGGAACAGTTTGGTTGAATCAGGTTTGAGCCCATCAATAGAAGCTTGGAATGTTCTTATATTAGCTGTTTCTCAAGTTGGATCAAATCAAGAAAGAAAATCTCAAATTCAAACCATTTTTGAAAAACTCGAAAGTTCCACTTCTTTGAAACCAAATCCTAATACTTATGCTTCACTTATAAAAGCCTACTCAAACATTAAAGATAATGATGAAGTTATCAATACTTTTAAGAAAGCAGTGAATGACAAATCCATTCCAGTTACTTTGAACATCAGAAATGAATATTTAATCGCCAGTTCTAAATTTGATTGTCAAAAAAGTTATGAATTACTTGACAAATTTGTCAAACAAAATAAATATTCTCCATCAATTAAAGTTATGAATGCTTATTTGGGACAATTCACTAAAGAGAAAAAATTTGACCGTGTTGCAGAAGTTTTGAAAAGAATTGAACTGCTCAATGTTAGAGCTGATGTTGCCACTTACGCAATTGTTTTAAATATGATGTTCAATGAAACTCGTAAAAGAGGTGAAACTGTTACTGATGAAAGCATTAGTAACTTGTTGGGTGAAATGAAAGAAAATGGTATCCAATTGAATTTAGTTACTATCTCTCTTTTAATCAATGGTTTGATGAAAGATGGAATGAACTTTGATGCTGCTAGAACTTTATTCAAATATGCTAGTAAACACTTCACAATAAATAGAGTCATTTATACCGCCATGATCCAAGGTGAATTCGACAACAATAACTCAACACAAGCCATAGAAATGTTTGAAAAATGTATTCAAAGCGGTGATAAATCTCGTCCAGATAATGTTCCACTTTTCAACATGATGATTAAAGAATTTGCTAACCGTGGAGAATTGGAAACAGCTTTGACTTATATTGAAAGAATTGTTACTGATTCCGAAGGAAAATTGACACCAAACTTGTTCAGTTATTATTTCATCTTGAGAGGCTGTCTTCAAAAGAACGACGCCACTATAGCCAATAAAATCTTAGACATGATGGAAAACCATAAAGAATTTACAGAATATGGCTCTGGTATTCCAAAAGTTGTATCAAGATTGCAGAAAGTCAAAGGGGTTGTTGTGCCACCAACTGTGGAGTCCATCCTTTCTAAATTGTCTGAAAAGAAATAGATTCATGTTCTATAATGTTAATAAATGTCATGTAAATATTTTAGATTACAAGCTTTTTTTTTTAATTTAGTCTAATGTAAGCTAACATTTCAATTGACTGCTCTACTGTGATTCAACTTGATTGCGATATAAGTTAATGAAGCTTTATTTACATCTATATACAAAAGAATATCATCTCCAGAGTGAAACTGTTGTGTTTAATAAACAACACAAAATTTTTTCCTTGTAGCTTCCTCTTCTACATATATATTCAATGATAAAAGAATATTGTAGATGAGAGGAATAATGGAAAAAAAAGGTGAGTGACAAAAAAAAAAAAAAAAAAAAATACAGAAAAGCAAAACGTTAGAAATCACAAAAAAAAAAAAATGAGCCAGACATTACAAATATATGGAAGATGGAATATCCACTGAAAACACCAACGAATAGGAAGAGCTATAATAAATCAAAGAATAGTTGAAAAGAGAATAGAAAGCCAGAAAATAATAAAGATAAAAAACAAACAAACCACCAATGAATCTAAGAGTTATACTAGTTTTTGATTATTAGTGTTGATTTTCTTTTCCCAAAGCTCTCTGAATCAAAGGACCGCTCCATTTTTTCCATCTATCGAAGGCATTAAGTGGGTTGTCTAAAGCTGGTCTAACATCCATGAAAAAAGTAGGGGTACCATCTTCGGATTCTGGACCTCCGTAATAATCAATCACATATCTAACTTGTCTCCATTGACTTTTACCTTCTCCATCAACACCTTGATTACGTAACACAGTCCAATCATGTCTATCAAATGGTGGTTCACTAGAGAATGTTTCGGGGAATAGCTTGGCTAAAAACATATAACCTTGAGCTCTTGGAGACAAATCGTGTGGTCTACCTGTGAATTTCATTAATCTTGGAGGAACTTTAGATTCTTGACTATATGGTTTTTCCCAATTCAAAATTTCTTGCCAAGCTCCTTCATTCAAGAAATTGTGAACATCAACCATTGATTCCACAGCATCTTCTGGAATACCTTCGCCTTTACCCTTACGAACCATAGCATTGAACATTTGTTGAGGTGAAGGATATTCCCAGTACCCTTCACCTTCATCTTCCCCACGAGGAATTGTAGAAACGGTACGTTGTGCTGGTAAGTCTAATTTTTGTCCAGGAAGTTTATTGGATGGAATCATAGTTGGCATATTGTTGAGTGGGTTCATTTTCATATCTCCATGGTTAACCGGGCATACTGCTGGAGTACTACTTTCTGAGTCCTTAGTATTATGCTTGACTGGACAACCACCGGAAGATTTGAATGCTTTATGATCTACTGGGCAACTGCTAGCCTTCTGATAGACGATATTAGTATTGACCCCAACGATATAAATTATAAGACAACCTTGCAAAACCAAAGAAAAAATACTATGAACATACATTTGTAGAAGAAGTAGAAGAAGATGATGATGATAATGAAGAATCAGTGTCTGCCCAAAACCAACCCATTTTGATAATTAATAATAAAATGGAATATAATATATTAGTGATGTAATATAATTTTTATATGTAAAGTTTTGCGAGTCAAATCTACTTAAAATTTTTTATTTTTTTTTTGCTTTTTTTTTTTTTGCTTTTCTTTTTCTCTAATTTTTTTTTTTTTTTATTTTTTTTATTCTTTTTTTTTTTTGGAGGAAGAAAGAGAGATGCGCTTGCTCGGGGATGAGATGCTTGTGCTTAATATAGAGGAACAAGAAAACCCTTCACCTTACAGCGTTCAACTTATCTATATATTACAAATAACAACTGTTTAAATTGAATTGAGCTTGCAAATTTGGTTACCCAAACATCCCTTATTTTGGTTATTTACCAACAAAAGTTGGTCCACGAGTTTCCGTGATATCACCGTAACCCCATTGGACCATCATGGAGATAAACGCTGTAGCCAAAGCATATTCTAAATCGATTTTTGTTTCATCTACCAAAAGCTCAAAATCAAATTTGAATTGTCTCATCAATCTAACTTTTGAAATTCTTTCTCTATTTTCTTCATCCCCTCCATTTGGATTTGAAACTTTCTCCAAGAATTTTGATCCTCTAGTCCACTGATATTTTGCGCCATCATTGAGATAAAAACTCTTGAATTTGCCATTTAATCCAGATTCATTTTTAACCTCTCGATGCTGAACACCATATTTTGTATGCCAATCTACAGATGTTGAGAAAAACCCACATCTTATAGTTGCAATTTCTTTTCTTGATGGATAAACTCTTAAAGCCCAAACCGGATTCAAAGGGCTTTCTCTTTCAAAGGTAAATAGCTTTTCACCATTACTATCGAAGACATTGACTGCTCTTTGTCTGTTTTTTCGGTCTCTTCGAACGAAATAAGCATTTGGGGTCTTTGTTAAAGGAATAATATTCGCATCGGTGGTATGATAATCTAAATATGGTTTCAAGCCCAAGTGCTCATAAAAATAAGTCACGATTGTCAAGTAAGCAGCCTGGGAATAAACAGCGGGAGCTTCAAAAATTGGCATTATTATTTTTTATTATAAGAGAGAGAGACGTAGAATATTTTATGGTATATTAAAACTGGAATTGTATAAGTTTACTTGGTTAAGAGGAAAGTGCGAAGGTAAGCCCTTCCAACAATTTTTTTAAAAAAAAATAAAAAACAAAAAAAACAAAAAACAAAAAAGATAACTAAGGAAAAAAAAAGTATCATTCAGATGTGATGTCAAACATTGAACTTATAAATTATAGCGTATTGGCCCAAGCCCCCCAAGTTGGGCGAAGAGGTTACACAAAAGTAAAAACTCAATACTAGATTTTGTGTCATGTTGGAAAAAAAAAAACATGCAGATCAAACATGAAAGCGCACGAACAGGTCTGATTAGATAAGCAAGCTTTTCTAAACGCAAAACAACATTACTCAAAAGACCAAAGTTTACAAGTTGTAAGTAACCATTCAGTAAATAGATGTTTTAAACAAGTTCTAAAAAAAAATGTATATATGAACCGAGAATTTAATTACATGACACCCCAAGCATCTTCGCAACCATGACAAAACTTACTACAAGCAACAGAAGCTGATAAAGGATAATCAGAGACACCGATTTTTTCATCGACAAATTCATCAGCAAAGTCATCTTTACCTCTAGCCATTGCCCCGACGAAAACACATATACTTTCATCTTCGTCTAATTCTTTAACGTAATCCTGTACTCTTGTCACTTTAGCGTCAAATGATAAAGTGATTTTACGACATTTTGTTGGCAAGTGGTCGGTAATTGGATTTTTGATGACCTTTAACAATTGTTCTTGAGAATTAACTGAACGGATTGATAATTTATATAATAATTGAACCATGAGCCCACTAAATCTTTTGAAAGTTCTTGGAATACGAACACTTGGATTCACTTCGATAAGTACACCACGGGCTGTTTGGATGTAAACTTGCAATTTTCCAGCTTTATTGATTGGAGAGTCAAGTAAAGTCAATAAACATTGATGGGTGATATCTGGTCTAGCTTCACCAATATCTTTGCCCATTTTTCTTAAAAGACCTTGATGATCATCACAGTTCAACAAGACATATTTATCACCTTGAGGACCATTGCTCATTTTGTGAGTTTCCAAACATGCATGTGAAAGAACAACGATCAATCGTTGTGTTGTTTTGTCTTTAGAACTAAGTGGGGTTGGTTGGACTGGTACCAAATTAGATGGCAAAGTTTTTTTATCGGCTTTAGTATTATTAGACATTGTTCTCTTTTTCTTCGGGATTGGAATTTTTTTTTCTTTAGTGTTTTATTAGTCTTTCAAAAATAATATGACTTATTCTTTATTCAAAGTGAAATGGTTTGATTATGAATTCGATTCAAAGGATAGTAATAAAGTAGGAGCTATGGTGAGATGAAAAATTATTGGCCAAAAACAAATTCTCTGAATAAAATTATAAAGAAACCAACAGTAAAATTCATGTACGATCCAAACAAGGTATTTTTGGAAATGGTTAAAGAACAGTTAAGTCTTGTGTTTAGAGAAAAAGTAATATGAGTTTTGTAACTTATTACTTTTAAGTATTGGTTTGTATTTTATGATTTCAATGATGTAAAAAGATTTTTTTTGAAGCGGAAAATTTTTTTTTTTTTTTTTTTTTTTTTTTTTTCAAATTTTTTCTTCACCAAAAATTTGCAGGCTGTGCGCTTAGAAAAGTTGTGAATTTTGGACGGTAAAATGAAATGAAACAGAGAAAGATCTCATCTCTATGGTGTGTCGTAATATAATAAAATAGAATGCCTAATAGTAGAATACTAACCGGCGAATTATACGAATAAAGTTAGAATTTATTCATTTATCAAATATATAACTATGTATGACACTACTACTTTTTATTACGATGTTTGGAGGGGGGTGGGGGGTGTGAGGAAGATGTTCACTATTAGTGAGCATTTCAACATCACTTTCTTTATTATCCCCCCTTGAAATCTGAACTATGTTGTAAAATCTGATTCTCAAACTGGTTAGTTCTAAGAGCTCATACTTGAATATATATTGGTGACCGACACATTGCCAACAAGAAGAGTACTCCCAAGAACAAAAAAAAAATATTAGTTTGTTTTTTTTCTTTAACCTCTTCTTAGTGATATAAGAGAATTTAATTGAATGACTACTAATATGAAAATTAGAAATATAATTGGTATCTTTGATTATTTATAATTAATCGAATCATCTATAGATGAATCAGTTCATTAGGGGTATTTATTACTAAATGCCATTCGATCAGTGCTGCATAACGCTTAGTAAACAATTATCTAATTGCTTACATAGCATAAAACCCCCCAAACAACAGAAAAATAAAAAAGTAAACAAAAAAAAGTAAACAAAACAAAAACGAAAACAAAAACGAAAACAAAAACAAAAACAAAAAATAATCTTTTTTATATTTTATTTTTTTTTTCCTTCTCACTCTTTCTCTGCATTTTTTCGCTTGTGGATTAATTTTTTTTTTTTTTATGTACATCCTTATAAGGTGAATTAATGAATTAATTTAATATACCTCCAAACTGGTTGCTATTGTATTGTTTATATATTGGAGGGAAAAATAAAAAAAAAAAAAAAAAAAAAAAAAATACAAACAGATGAATGATAGTGATTCTTCTCCCAAAAAAGTTGGGAGGTTAGCCGCTCGATATCTAGACAATATAACTAATCAATCGAACAACCATTTGGAGTTAGTGCAATTAAACAAACCAGATATCAGCAAAAGAAAAGTAGCTTCTCCTTTAGCTTCCCCTAAAAGATCAAAATCAGTAAAATTGAGCAAGATTCCTCAAGGAAAGCCAAAACTAACAAAAACATCATCGGCAATGCATGCTAATGATTTACAAAACTCTGTTGAAATTCTTCCCGACAAAAAGAATATAGAATACTTTCATAACCTTTATTCTAAGAATAGACTCAAAACAGTGAATAAAAGGGATGACAACATAGATATAGATAACAAAGAAAACAGATTGGTATCAAGTTCTCTGATTCAAAATACTCTGCCTTCTAAAAGACTACCTTCCAAGATTATCGGTGTTTCTAAAATAAATACTCCTCAAGATAACAATAATGATGATAAAAATAATAATGCAAAAGAACATCACCATACTAATAGAAGAATGTATAGTCAAATGAATCTAAGGAAAACAGCAGCAGCAGCCCAAGGAAGAGCCCCAATTGGAAATAAAGGTTATGAATTTCTTTGCAGAGTGGCAGAGATCAAGCAATGGATTGAAGGCTGTATTCAAGAAGAAATTCTTCCAGCTTTAAAATTAGCAGAAGATGGACTTAAAGATGGGGTCGTGCTAGCAAAATTGACAAAAAAATTTGTTCCAGAAATAGTGAGAAGAATTATTCCAGCAAATTCAAGAGGTGTTGTTGAATATAGACATACAGAAAATGTTGTCAATTTCTTTCATTTTTTAGATTTCATTGGAATGCCTGATCTTTTTAGATTTGAGTTGACCGATTTATATGAGTCAAAAAATATTCCAAAAGTGATTTTTTGTCTTTATGCTTTAATTTACATGTTGAGTCAACAAGACGGCTCACCAAAATTGATAAGTTTAGTTGGTAAATTGGAATTCGATGAAAAAAATATCAAAATAACGGAGAAAAAATTAAAAGAGGCAAGTGTACCTGATTTTAAAAGTTTTGAACCAGTCATGAAGTCTTTGGAATTAGAAAATGGGTTTTTCAACCAAGGTCCAGAACATGAGCCAGGAAATGATTTTAGCCAAAGTAATGCAAATATTATTTCAATGGATGAATCACCTTTGGGTATGAATACAGACCTGAGATTAGACTTAAGTGAAATTAAAGACTTTGATCAATATTCAATTTCTCTGATGACAAGGAAAGCTTCAAAAGATACAATGCGTTCAAATCATAAACCAGATACCATATTAGAAGAGCCAGAAGAAGAAGAAATTTCAGAAAACCAATTAGATCTCAAAGATCAGACAAATAATCGTGTTCAGTTCACTCAATCCACCCTTCGAAGAGTCGATAATATTAAAAAACCTACGTATAATGACTTCTCACAAGTAGAAATTGAGGATACCACAATAATTCAAGAGCATGTGAGTGAAGATATGTCAGGGAACGATATTGATTTTATTTTGAGAAGTATCATTGATGTTCAGTCTTTAGGTCGTGGTTTCATTACAAGATTTCAGATTTTCGTTAAAACAACAGTCTTGGGAACATTTGAAGACGATATTATTACTCTCCAGTCACTAATTAGAAAAAACTTCTTTTCAAGAAGTCGTATGGGAAGATATTTGAAGCAAAAGAAAAAGAAAAAAAAGAGAATTAATGGGAACTTTATAATTGACTTACAAGCTAAGGTTAGAGGTAGTATGTTCAGAACCAGTCTAATGCGTGATTTAAGAAAGCTCAAATCTGAAAAAGAAAATATCATGAGAATTCAATCTATAATCAGAGGAGAAATATCAAGATTTGATATAGACAGCTCATTAATTGAGCTTGAAGAAGGTGAAGTGATTGTATCACAATTACAAGCATTAATTAGAGGTGTGCTTGTGCGTAAAGAACTTATAAAAAAAGACCGTGGTATCCAAAGATCTATTAGACTGGTGGTTCTTTTACAAAGTGCAGTAAGGGGAATTAACACTAGAAGAAGGTTAATGTTTATGGACTTCCTGGATATTTCTCAAGAGATTACTGAAATTCAAGCACTTATTAGAGGTGATCTATTTCGAGAAAAGTTGTACGCTTTGAGTTCAGTCACATCAAATTCTGAGGATTCAGTAACCTCATTACAATCAATTATTAGAGGAAATTTCACAAGAAATCATTATAAAAAAATTTACTACGAGGTTTATAGATGTTGGGGTGATATATTGGAACTACAGAGTATTGCTAGAGCTGGATTTGCTCGTCAACAATTGACAAACATCGTGATGAGTATTGATTATAGTGAGTCTTCTTTTGAAAGCATAAATGCAATTATTAGAGGCACTTTGTTAAGAAGAAAAATTGCAAGACTTCAAGCAAAATTTGAAAGCAGTTTTGCTTCTATCACCTTGCTTCAAGCGCAAACTAGAGGGGTGTTATCTAGATTTAAAATTGAGTTGCACTTGGATGATTTGTATGAGCATGAAATGGCCATAGGTAAACTTCAAGCAAAAATTAAAGGTATTTTATTGAGAAAAAGTTTAAAGAATATTATGGATTATTATCAAGTCAATATAAAGAAAATTATCAAAATTCAGAGTTTGATTAAAGCACGTAATCAAAATGATGCTTATAGGCAATTAATTTCTACAAAAGAGCCATCCTTACCAGTGATTCGTAAATTTGCTTCTTTGCTAGATGATACAAATAAAGATTTTGACGAAGAAGTGAATTTAGAGAATTTGAGTCATCAAATCATGATTAAAACAAAAGAAAATGCTGAATTGGAGAAACATTGTAATGAATTGGATGCAAAGATTGCTTTGCTTGTTAAAAATAAAATTACTTTAGATGAACTTATCCATCAAAATAAGAAAGCTTCATCAAGAGATTTAGATCGAGAATTCCGTAAAAGAATGAAAACCGATGATGTTTATAAAATTGTGAACAAATCTGAAAATAATAAATATGGAGTTTTTGAGTCATTGATCTACGTTTTACAAACTTGCCCTGAGTACTTTACCAGACTTTTCAGAATACATTCTGAGAATTATAATATTAAAGAACAACTTGAAAAAATGGTTTTAATTTGCTTTGATTATGCTGGTACAAAAGATCATTCAAGAATGAACGAAATTTCTACTTCAACTATGATTACTGCTCACAAACTTGAACCTCAATCTTCGTACAATTTAAGAGCTGAATTTTTATTTATCAATTTATTGATCAGTAGCATTAAAGATCATGTGGGCTCTATTAATTCAGTTGATGAATTTGCTTTAAATTCTAATGTTTTATCATGGCAAAAACTTTTGAACTTTTTCAATACAAGTGAAAATCAACGAAAAATTGCTAAAAAAATCTTTGGATCTATGATAACTACCATTTCTGAGATTGATAATTTGTCAATGGAAAGTAATCCACTTAAAATTTACAGAGACCTTATTAATATTCAAGAACAAAAAACGGGGAAAAAATCTAATAAATCAAGAAATGTTACGGCAGAAACTGCAATTCAAGATCCAGAAACAAGAGAGAAATTTATATCTAATTTGAATTTATTACGTGAATTGACAGTTAAGGTTTTGACAACAGTTGAAGAAAATATTGACTTATTACCTGTTCATATTAGAACTATTTGTTATCATACTTTTGTCATTGCTAAGAAACGATTTTCGAATGATGATAATCGTGTTGTGGAAGAAAGAGCTTTATCATTTGCATTATGTGTTTTGATTGAGCAATATGTGAATCCAGTAATTAATTCTCCAGAAAAGTATGGTATTTCCATGATTACATTCAGTGGCAAAGAAACTTTAGCTTTAAAGACTAATTTAGGTTATATTTGCAAAGTATTGAGTCAAATTGCTTCAATGAAAGAATTTAGTTTATCCCAAGTTTATTATCAGCCTTTAAATAATTTTATTACTCATACTCTTCCTCTGGTAAAAAGAACTATGAAAAGAATAATTGATGTTGGTGATGTTGAAAACTCCTATAATATGAATCTTTATAGTGATTTAACTTCAAGAGTTAAGCCTTCATTATTTGTGAAAAATGTTGAGTTGATGTCCTTAAAAGATTTTGTTGAAGAATTTGCTAATGATTTGGCTTCATCAAAGACTGATCCTATTTATGATTATGTTAAAGAACTCAGTAGAATGAAGAAATTTTCTACAAGTGACATAAATAAGGAAACTCAATTATTTTTGAACCCTTCAGTCAAGAACTTTTCAGGGGTTAAAACAAAAACATTAATGCTTGATGCTAAACGTTGTATGCTTTATATCATGCAAGTTCAATCGACAAAAAGCAATTTATTAGAATTATTATTATCAAGAATTGCTGATAAAGATGAAGATAAATTTCAACGGATATTATCACGAGAAAAACAAGGTTATGAGAGAAAAATTAGCAATCCAAATTATAAGAAGCATTCTGATGAAGAATCCAACGAGTTCAGTCAATCAACATTTCTTCGTAATGTGTCATCAATGTCTTATCATCAATTAAAATCACATACTTTGGAAGTGATATTAGAATTAGAATCTATGGGAAAATTAACTAGAATCAATAAATTCCAAACTTTACTCAATGATATTGCCTTTGATATTAGAACAAAGCATGATCAAAGAATGCAAAGAGCTAAGGCTATAAGATTATCCAAACAAACTTTGAGCTCTTTGTTTGAAAAAGAGAAATATTTGAAGAATTTGATGGAAACTTATAATAATTATATCAGTCAATCTATGACAGCATTACAAGAAAGTGGTCTTCATAGTAGTATTCATAAAAAGAAGTTTTTGCCATTTTCTAAACAATATTTTTATCAAAGGGCCCTTAAAAGAAAAGGAAAAGAATCCAAGTTTGGTTCTTACAAATATAGTTGCAAGTATTTGTCAGAAAACAAAATATTGATCGAAATAAATGGGATCAAAAATTTGGATTTGTTGAAAGTCAATTTTGTTTTCAGTTGTGATCAAGTAGGAGTATTTATGATTGAACTTGAAGGAGGAATAATTGAAAACTCAAATAACAACACCGCTTCACCTTCAAGATTGATTACTAGCAATGGTTCTGGTGGTGGTGGTAGCTTATCATATTCCTCTAGACAAACGAAAAATTCTGCAGCAAAGTTAACTTTAGATGATTTATTACAATATCAATATGAGAGCCAACCACACATTACAATTTATAATGGAATTGTGAAATTTGATACAATCAATTTGTTAACGTTTATTTTCAAGAAGTTTTATGATTCTCATGGACATTATGCTCCAGGCTCTAATGCATTTGGATCTAGCGTTAATAGTAGATTTGGATTTACTTCAGGTTTCACTAGTTCTTTTGGCAAAAAGAATTGAAGCCAATGAATGGTTTAGTTTGAAGTCTTTTTTTTTTTTTTTTTTTTTTTTTTTTCACTTCTTATTTTAATTTGTTTTAATATTTAATTTTCTTCGTGTATTCTTTACGTTATCTATATTCTTTTTGTGATTATTTCTGCTTTTCAACTTTCAATTTTTTTTTTTCTTCTATTTGTTATCTTTATATTTCTTTATTATTATTTTTTTTTTCCATTCGTTTGTACATTGTTTTTTTTTTATATTCCCTCATTTTTGGCTAGCAAATATGATACCATTTTTTATTTTACAACAAGGTTTAAGGACACCAACAAGTTGACATATATACTTTAAGCAACCTATATGAATTGGTAATTTTATAGAGCATAAAATTTTATTTACGAGATCTGAAGCGAACTAAAAAAAAATGAAGAGTATTAATTAAACCCTGTCAGATCAGATCAAATTTGTTGGTACAACACATAAACTTGCTGCCCGACTAACGACATTGTATTCTTTTGTACGAATGAAAGTGGAAACGGCAAAAAAAAACAATATATAGTAATTACTATTAACAGTCTGTTTTGATTGAATTAATTAAGTATCATTTTTAAATTCATATTCAATTGAGATTATTATCATCTACAATATAAATATGTAATGTTAAGACAGTTGAGAGAGATGAAAAAAACAGCCGCGTCCAAAAGATCTGGGGTGCAAGTTAGTTACCCTTTTGAAAAATTATTTTTTTTTCTGAGGGGGGAATTCCAAAAGAAGAAGGAAGACTCAGTAAAAAAACAAACAAAAAAAAAAAAAACATGAAAGCAAAACAAATTAGCTGGTTTTAGACATGTTGCATCTTCATTTATCGTAAATATTCACAAACCACGCCAATCTCAATATACTATCCTCTCCCTGCTTACCTTCTCTTCCTTTTTCTTCTACCCCTAATTCTGAAAGCTTGATAATTTCAGATTACGAAAAGAAAAAAAAAAAAAAAAAAGGAAGAGTTATAGATCACATATACATTTGCAAATTAATTGAGTACCCCTCGACCATCCTTTCCCTTCCTTTATCTACCCTCGTCTGAATATTTTCAACTACATTTCATTTCATTATATATCTTTGCTCAAATCCATGAGAATTGATTACATGTCTGGCCAAGATCAATAATTAAACATCTCCATCTGACGAAAAAAAATAAAATAAAAGAAAACATAAAAAAAAATTCAACAAATTCAAAATAATAAATAATAAATAACTAGCACTTCCTATCATCATGAATACCAATCTACTACGTGAAATCAGGAAAATATATTCCAAGTTCATAAGAATATTTGTCCCAGTTGGCGTGGTTGCTTTCCTTGGATATGCCTCTTTTACTTTTGTTAAATTACTTGCAATCGATGAAATCTATCTTACAAGACATCAATTAGGGGTTTGTATAGCATTAATTATCATATATTGGTTCCTATTGGTATGTTTACTCATTAACTGGATAATGATATTGGTTAACGGGCCAGGAATCATTCAAAATAAAATCTGTCCTTACAAATTGGTGAAATATTATGACGAACAAGGCAATGATATTGATGATAATATCCGCTCTTTGGGTAATGACAATGAACCTCTTGAACAAACATCACCAGCTCCTGAGTATTTTTTTTGTAATCCGCATGGCCATCCTTATTATTGTGTAACATGTCAATCCCTTAAACCTCTTAGAGCTCGTCATTCCAGCGAATTGAATCGTTGCGTGGCAAAAATGGATCATCTTTGTATTTGGATAGGCTCAATCATTGGTAAACAAAATTACAAAAATTTTTTGAACTTTTCAATTAATTTTTTGATTTATTTCTTCTACTACTTCGTGGTTTTGTTAGTTTATATCCCTCAACAAATCCTTCATCGACAATCATTGAATCAAGATGATAAAAATAATTCAATTTTCCATAAAATCAAAACATATGTCAACCCAAACTTGGCTCTTATACTAGGAGTCAGCTTTTTTTGGATATTAATATTGGCGGGATTCGTTGGTGAACATTTTTGGTACATATCAAGAAATGAAACCACTATAGAACATTTTCAATCAAAAAGAGCAAAAAGAGCTTGGAAATTGAATCAAAAGGGAAAACAAATTCCCGAACATTTACAAGCAAAATTAAATGAAGCTGTTTATTTCAATGTTCGTTTCAATTCAGAAAGATATATTGTTCAAGTAGATAGTCATGATAACTTTCCTTACAAAAAATCTTCATTTAAATCCAATTTACAAGAAGTTTATGGCCATCAAAACTTCCTCACCTGGTTTTTACCTTTCAATTTCACAAATCATATTTCAAATCCATCATCCGACTTAGAATCCCAAGGCGGTGCAACTACAACGATGTCTTCATCTGCAACAATATTTCATAATAATGAAAAACATTCCAAACCATGGAACAAATCATCAATGAGAAGTCAAAATAGTGAAAGAACTCATTATGAAGGTGAAAAAATTGTAGAATCACCTACTGGCTTAGGCGCAACCAATGATAATTCTGGTACTGCAACTACTAATAATACTTATAAAGATGAAACTTGGTTACTTAATGAATCTTTCAGTGAAGAATATTTGGCAATGTTACATCGAAAAATTTTAGCTGGTGAAGCTACAAAATTCCAAACAAGAGTTGTGGTCAAATCTCAATGACATAATTAACCACTTTTGGCTCTCTTACAATCCACAATTTTTTTTCTTCAATTTTTTTTTTCTTTATTGTTATTTCTCCCCTCATACTATATCTTTGATAAACATCATCGATGGATCCATCAGTTATATTATATTTGAGTCTTCAGTTCTCTCTCTATCTCTCTGTCTGTTTCGCTTCTATTTGATTTTTTCTTTTTTTTTTTTTTTTTAGTTTATTTCAAAAGTAAATCATTTCATGTATTGCATCAATACCCCTTTTCTTTTATTTTCTTGCTCTTATCATTTTTGGTTCTATTCTTTTTTTTTCAAAGATACTTTGTTTTATACGTTTATTTTGTTGTTCTAACTTACATTCATCACCCCCATTTTCTTTCTCTCATTTACTATAAATATCGTCAATTCATTTTCCATTTCTATTATATTTGCGCAGCTGCTCGTGAATATCACTGTCGCTGATACTATTACTATTTTTCATCGTTTATATTTACTATGTAGTCTAGCATAAAGAAGATAGAACCCCCTACAACACTACTAATGAAATATATATAATTTTTTATAATACAATATTTGGCAGAACCACCACAAATATCAATTATCGTAATTATAATTAAAAATATGACTTATTCTTTGGTTATATTTTATATTTGGTTGCGCAGAAATATGTAACAGAAATGGAATGAAGTTGAATAAAATATATTGTGAAAATAGTTGAACAGAAAAAAAATAGCAATAAAATAAAATCAAAGTAAATATAAAATCAAAGTTAGAAAAAAATAAAAACACTAAACACTAAATATAATAGCTACCATGTAACCCATATAATAATATCAAACAAGGCTCTCATTTGTCTTTCAATGAGTCCTTGATATAACCGTAGTATAAGGAGCGGACCCCACCTGGACCAATTTTTATCGGGGTGGAAACATCTATGACCAAATCAATAATTATTTAGAGTGAAATCTTTTTGGCTCTTCCATTCCTTTTTCAAAAATTTTTCTAATTGGACATAGAAGGAATGGGCTTCTGTCAAATTTGTTTTTTCTTCAAAATTTTTCGTGAACAAATTTTTACTTATATTCAGTGGAGTCTTCTTATTAATAGATACCTCATCTATTCTTTCTTTTAAGCTCTTAACTTTGGTCTTCAATATGCTAGCAAGGTAGCTAGACTTCAAGACAATTTGCTTATTTTCAATCATCTCATCAGGAGTTCTCATCTTATACGCAATTATATTTTCAAACTTTGAGAAATCATCAGCTATGTTATTCATGATATTAATTTCTGAATCCTTGAACATTTTGCTTAAGAATGCGTTATTGTCAATAGTATCTGGAGTTTTATCGCTTTGGTCTTTGTAAGCTTTTGATCTTGTTTTTGAAATTCCAAAATCAAAAAAATAAATATTCTCAGTATGTTTATCAAAGGTTGATGCCATATTTTCTAGGGAAATATCCCCGTGAAAAATATTGCTTTCGTGCAATTTGATCAACTTTTTTATCCCTATTAAATAAATAAGTAAACACTTAGCCTTATCATTAGGCCATGTTGATTGAATAAACTCAGTTTTTATATAGAAGCCACTTAAGTATTTCAAATTTTTAATTTCTAAATCTTCATAAAGTTCTCCTAAATTTTCTGATCTCATTGATTTGTATCTATTATTGTAAATGATTCCGAAATTTTCAAATTTTGGGCTGATATTAAGGCCGATGATTTTTACATAGCTATAACATTCATTCAAAAATAAATCAATACAAAGCTTCAATTTTGACTCTACTGTAAATTTTTCATCTGAATCACTAGAGTCAAAAATTCTATCAGTGTCAAATATTTTAATGGCACTGAAAGTGCGATCAAGATTTTCACTTTTTAGTACACAACTCAATCTAGTACTAGATGAAGTACCCGATAAGATTTTGCGAACCTGTAATTGATTTTTTTTTTTTTTTTTTTTTCAATTCAGACTTGTATGATCTATTGTTTATTTTTGCAAAATCTTTAGCATATTTTTTAACATTCTCTTTTCTTTTCTCAATAAAATTCACATCAGAATAAATTGTTTTCAATACCTTAACTAGATCACAATCATTTTCATCAAAAAAATATTTAAATATATATATCGTGGCTTTGTTAATATTTTGTGCTAATTGTACATTTTCAGCATCTGTTAATGCTATTTTTCTCAAAAGACAGTCTCTAATAAATGATATCAATGACCTATACTCTATGTTAGTTATCATGATTTTATACATAAATGCTAAAATCTTCATAGTTATGGAATAATCATATTGCATATTTTCTTTAACATCTAAATATGCCACCTCAAGCTGTATTGTATTGACTTTTATTGAGTCCGGCGTACTAAAATCAAAAGTACTAACTTTTGTATCCAAATAATCATTAATAGTTTTCACAATTTGGTCCTTGAACTCCTTTGCTTCATTTTGATATTTATAAGAAGAAAATTTTCTCATAAAAACTGAATCATTTGTCAATTTTGACATATCCAAAAAGAATAACATGTAGCTTTGTGTATCGGTTATGAATCCACCACATGATTTTCCTCCAATACACTGGTAAAAACATTGTGAAGTACCTCAGTCTTTGACATGATGAAGCTCCTGGATTTTTTCGAATTCTTTGATGTTTTTTTCTGTAAAGTATTTCGATGACTTAAAATTTTTTAAAAATTTTCTTAATCCAAAATATTTCATTTCTATAGGAAAGTCTATTTGATCTTCATGCTCGATACATATATCGGGGGTCACTGAGAAAGTTAGGTTGTTGTTTGTACTGTTGAAATAAAAATTCAAAACTTCTTGGTCATGAATTTCTATCTCACCATATCGATTTTTAATCATCATTCTTTTGAGAATCTTCATGAGGTTTTCAAGTATTAAAGATTTGAAATTGTTTGTGATGCTAGCTTCATTAGTACAATTGATCAATTTTTGAACCCCATAAAAATCAGTTCTAACACCCCCGTCAACTTGAGAAATTAGAGGAGCGAGCTCTTCAATCCATGAATTAAGTTTTTGTTCTAAATCATTGTCATCGGTGCTAAAAATTATGTATCGAAAGTGGTCATATACCTTGTTTTTTCTATATGTGCCACCAATGGTCGTCTTTCTTCCGCCATGTAAATCAAAACTTTCTTTGCTCATTTTTTGCCTCTTAAAAGATCTTTCTTCCACATATGGTGGATTAAAAATTAACACATTGTGTAATCTTATAGTATCCTTCATTTTCTGTAAAAATGACGGATTAGTCTATATTTCAGGTTTTGGGTTTTCAATAAATGAATTTAATTCTTTGTCATCAAACCTAAATATATTTCGAGAAACCACTTCAGTCAAAGCATTTATTGAGGCTAAAATATCTCGGAACTCACCCTCACCAAATTGAAAAGTCTTCTTGTGAATTATATAACCGTTAAAAATGTTGGTTATATTATCTATGGAAAAAAAAATTTTCGCTGCAATTTTTTCTTCAGAAGGAAAAGGAAATGGCTCATTGTTTATAATTGAATAGATTTTTCCAATAGACTTGAAAAATAATTTCAATTTGTCTGGATCTTTTTTCAATTGGAGAAATTCTTCTGACAAATCATGAAAAGCCGTATTATTGAAGCTGAAAAAAGACATTATTTTTCGCTTGTTCTGTGTCCTGATTTCTTATTGTTTTGTTAATCTAAAATTTTTTAATATGAATTGAATGAATGAGCAACTCCATTTTGATTTTTCTTTTTAGAAAAAAAAAAAAAAGGGGGAGGGGGTTATAATATATATATATATATATATATATATATTTAATTTGTTTACTAGAACAACTGTATGTCCCAAGAAAGGTAGAAAGGTGTGTCCCAGAAATAGCTGCACTACAATAAAACACTTTTTTGTTTTATGTGAAGTTCGGAAAATCAGACAATTTTTTGAATACTCTCCATCACAATGGTGTTGAGCTTAATTTATTTCAAGCTCTCCATATAAAATAAATGATATCTTATCAATGGTTTTGGATCTTCAAAAAGGCTAATTTTTATGGGCTGATGTTTTCGCTTTATCATGGTATTTTTTGTTCACATTTATCCTTCTTTTTTGAGTTCAGTAATGTACAGTGAATTTCTTCCCCATACACATATTTGTCATAGATACTTTTAAATTTAAATACCATAAAAATTTTTGCTTTATGATATAATCTACATTCTTTAGTAAAGCAAAAATAAAGAGAAGATCTTGATCTTTCAAGGTCCACAAAGTTCTCCTGCAAAAATCTTTACTTGTAAATCCTAAACAACACTACCATTTATGATTTCGTAGGTAGGAGTAAGAAAAAGAAGATTCAACTTTTTTGTTACAATGCATCTCTCAATTATGCAGGGTGATAAGATAAATAATGACTTTGTTTTATTGGTTTTGGTTCCTTTGTTGTTTTTAGTTGTGATTTGGTTATTATCCGGTATTCAATGTACCAACATGCTGGAATTGTAATTTGCATCATATATGATCTGTGATAGTAGTGTGTTAACTATTCATATGAAGATGATTTTCTGCGAAAAAGTGGATCAAAATTCCCCACCTCAAATTTTATGGCCTATTTTTTCCAGCATACCCACACACACAAGATTATGCACCCATGTTAATGTTTGCTTGCTCGTCGGGCTAGTTCCTCTATTATTGCAGTCTTCAGATACCCCTACAAAGGTGGAATTTTTGATTAAATCAAGAAGGTTATTTTCGAATCAAGAGAGGCTTATAATTATTTGTAACTAAATAAAAATTAATGAATGGGGTTCTATATTAGCGACGAGGCAATTTCAAAACTATTTTATGAATAAAAGTGATTTTAGTAATTTTTCTTTTTTAAAAATTTTTTTGCTGAAGAAATTGTTATTGTTTTTAATTGATTAGTAAAATCGCAGCCAGATTTAATACTCCTACACAAAAATCTATAGCACTAAAACTTCTAGCTAAAGCGGTGGCTATATCTCAATAAGCTAATCAGAAACTGATATATTTTTTATCACATTTCATTCCCCCCTTCCCCCCAAAAATACCACCAATTGGTGTGTCAGTTTCATTGTATTTGGGGGTACACACTATACCTTGTACCTGTATCTCTCCTAATATCTAATTCTTTTTTTTAAAAATCCGATTTTTGTTTTTTCAAAGGAACACCATTTTACTTGGTTGCATAAGTCACCTTTTTTATTTAGAATATTTGGTTCCTTTCTACGTTCATCTTTCGCTATTGAAATTTTCATTTTCCTTCTCCGCATTTCTTTCTCAAATTCACTATAATTATTCTCAATTCAATTTCAATTTCATGAAAACAGCAATACATATTTGAATTTGAGAAACATTCGAATATATATTATAGAATTGTTGCTACTCCCAAATTATTTCGATTTATATACTGACTACTTGTTGAAGTTGGTGAAAAAATACAGCTAATGAAATAGTGTTTTTCGATCTTTTCCTTTCCGGAAAAAAGTGTTTTCCAGGATCACGTACCTTTTTCCTGGAAAAGACAAAGAGAAAACACTAAATTTATATTACAAATATTATATTTAAAGAACAAAAAGTAGTAAATAGTATAAAAACGAAAAAGAGTTGAGCCTGGGGAGGTTTGAACTCCCGACCTTTAGAGCACTTATTAAGAAATTTAATTGAATAAATCCCTGGTTTGTAAATCTAACGTCTTAACCACTTGACCACAAGCCCTGTTTCTTAGAAACAGTGTACTAATTAGCTGAATAATGCATTGAAAAAGTGCCGAAAAAGCGAACAAGGGCTTCTAGCACTTTTTTTTTTTTTTTTCCAACCTCATCGTTATTTAAATCATTATAACCAAGTTCTTGCGAGATATATAAATATCTAAATAAACATTTAAAATTATCTGTGAAAATGTCAAGTATGTTTCTTTTTCCGTTTAAATAGATTTATTTTTTTTCCATTTTTTTTTTTTTTTTTTTTTTTTTTTTTTTTTGCACTTTCGGCGGTAACGACTAACACATTTCGATAAAAGAATTTACAAAACTAAATTTGAAAAATAAAAAGAAGCTGAAGAATTCTTCAGGTGAAAATTTCATAGAATTAACTAGTCCAAAAGATTTTTTAAATCAAGGAATTGAAGAAGAAGAATCTGGAGATCGTTTCACATTATCTGATTTATCCAAATCTCTTCGATTTTACCAAAAAGCTTATGAATATTATCATCAAGCTCAAGATTTATCTCATCATGAACTTAATACTAATGAAAAATTAAAGGGGAAAAAATCTAAAGGAAAAGCTTCCCAATTACTCCTAGATTGCATCTATAATAGTTCAAGATTGTTGTTTCATGTATATAATGAGTTTGTCAAAGATGACATCATTAATTTTCAAATTGATTTGAAAAATATCGACAATGTTATCAATAGTGATTATTCAATTCTTAAAACATTACCAGATATATTAAAAGCTCACGAGGATGCGATTAAAGTGTATCAAATTCTCAAAGATCAAGATCCAACCCAGCCATTTGTGTGGGATTTATATTATAATACTTGTTTGGTATATACGGAATTAATAGAAGATTCTACTAGTGACGAAGTACCAATCAAATTATTTGAAGATTATATTCAAAGAACAATGGAATTATTTAAAGAGGTTTTGGTCAGTCAAGTTTCAGAATTGCAAAAATTGGTCGATGAATTGCAACACCCAGCTGAACTAGACAGTCATACTGTTCAAGCCAATAATAATGAAGGTGATGAAGAAGAAGAAGATGACGAAGAAGATGATGATGAAGAAGAGTACTCTTCTCAAGAAGCAATAGTTCCAAGCACGGTTCTAGAAACAATTATGTCATGTTATAGTTTCATTCAATCAACTTATGAATCAATCAATTTAAGTCCTATTTATCAAAAAACTTTTAGCCCGATGGTACATGAAGAAATCAAAGGTTTTGTTCAACTGACAGAAAATATTTTGGCTGAATTAGTTAATAAATTTTATGATGAAAGTCAGGAACATCATGATTGCAATGATCATGATCACAAGCACCATCATAATCATAATGGTGAAGAAAATACCGAACCAAATATTTTGGAACCGATTTCAAAGAAAGATTTAGTTCAATTAGAAATTATAAAGACTTCAATACAAGGGTTAGAAATGACAAGTTTAATTGATTTGATCGATTTATGGGATGTGAGATTGAATCAGTCAACCTTTACACTAGAACAAGATGCTGAGATGTTTCCTGAGAAATATTCAATGATTGCTGATAATTTCCAGAACTTTTATGATAAGATGATTCATCATGGTGAATCTACACAGTTGATACAATCACAATTAAATGGAGCTGACCACTGGAAATTATTATCGGTAATGTCACAATATTACAAGAAATCTCAAGATATTTATATATATTTATTAAAAAAGACCCAAGAAATGATAAAGACAAATGCCAATAATTCGAAAGATTTGTCACCAATAGTGGGCCAATTGGTATTGATTATCATTTCTCGAGTTGATATTGATGTTTTAAGAGCAAGAAATGATGGGTTATTTGATGATGAAAGTTTTAATAAAAAGGATTTACAAAATGGTAATATCGACAGTATTTTGCAAAAAAATATTGAAATAAACATGCAAAATTGTTTAAGCTACTTATCGATGAATTGTGGATTACGAGAAAAAATTGTGGATAAATTGACAAGAAGACAAAAAAAATATCAAATCATGGCGCGTCAATATATTTTAGGCATTAACACCAATTTGAAAGTGACAAACACACAAGAAAGAGATTTGATCAGAATGGAAATCTTAGGATTAAAAGAGAATGATGCGTATAAAAGTATGTCTTTTCCTCAATAATCTTAAATAAAATATATGTGTATTCATTATAATTGATAATTACGATAGATGTGGTGGGTGGGTAAGCAAATGTACAGTACAGTGTTTTAACACCTTCTATATATGTATAGTTCCACCTAATTGGTGCACATCATTTTTTGCGGGTTGAGGGGCGGCAAGCAAAATAAAGAAATAAAAAAGTTTCAGCTGAAAAAAAAAATAAACCAAAAAAAATAAACCAAAAAAAATAAACCAAAAAAAAAAAACCACAAAAAAAAACAAAAAAAACTGGAATTCAGTTAGTTTCAATTGTATTTGACACAAACAGCCAAATAATCAATTATTTATCAAAAATGTTCAGAAATTTGACCACCGCCAACAGAAGAATCTTCACTCCAAGATTAGCAAATGTTAGATGTGCTTCTTCATTTGCCAAAATGACCCTTTTGGGAAGAGTTGGAGTTGATCCAGAAGTTAGGGAAACTAGTGAAGGTAAACAATTTGTTACATATAGTATTGCCGTCAGTGCCATAAAAGATGAACCAACTTCTTGGTACAATGTCTCTGTTTTTGACCCAAAACAAGTTGATTTCATCTCTAGTTACTTGAAAAAAGGCGCTTTAGTTCACGTTGAAGCTGATGCTAGAAACGTTAGTTATTCAAAAGAAGACGGTTCAACTGGTCGCGCAATGAATTTGTATCAAAAACAAATCAATGTCATTAGCTTTGGTCGTAAACCAGAAGGTGAAGCCAAAAATGAAGAAAGCAATTAAGATTTAGAGAGAATACATAACAAGAAAAGAAATAAACAAAAGTTCTTTGGATGAATGAATTGTCTTTTTTTTTTTTTTTTTTTTTTTTTTTGTGATTATCTTATTTTTTTTTGTGGAGTCCTGGTTTCAATATTTTTTTTTTTTTTTTTTTTTTTTTTTTCCGAAGTTTATCTCTCTAGTTCTCAATTTGTTTCAGTGCTTCTTTATTTATTTATTTTTGCTTGTCTAAGTTTTTCTTGTATACTAATTTATCAATGATATTAAAATCAATGCTTCATTAATTGTAACTACATCTTATAACCGCCACTGAAATAAAAAAGTTTAACTAAGAGGTGGGGAATCCTCTATTTTTATTTTTTTTTTTATTTTTTTTTAGCGGTTTAATTTTCTTCTCTGTGTGTGTCATACAAAAAAACCTGGAGGATATCAATTATTTGAAGTTTATACTTTTAATTTCACTACTAAAGAAAAAATGACCAAACCAGTTGCAGTAAGTGTTTATCTTTTTTTTTTTCTATCTCAAAATTCATTATCCTGCTGCGACAAGTTACTAATTGAAATTTCTTATCAACAGGTTTTCCCAAAAGGTAGTCCGTCTTCATCTCTGCCATTTTCACCAGCGGTTAAAACAGGAAACCTTTTATTTATTTCCGGCCAACTTCCACTCGATTCAAAAGGAAATTTAATTCAAGGTTCAATTACTGAAAAAACTAAACAAATATTCAAAAATCTTGAATCAATTATTCTTGCCGGAGGCTGTTCAGGGTTTGATTCCCTCGTTAAAGTCAATATTTTCTTGACTGATATGAGCAACTTTAAAGAAGTGAATGAAATTTATTCGACTTATTTTACTTCTAATAAACCAGCAAGAAGTTGTGTCGCTGTTAAACAATTGCCAAGAGGGGGCGATATCGAAATAGAAGCGATTGCTATGGTCGATGAACAAGTTAAACCAAAATTATAGTAGTCTTCCTTGATTATAATCATCACAAATTTTTGTAGATAGTATTTCCTAGGTACAGATATTTGTGTTAAAAAAAGGCAATCAATAGATTGAAAAAATAGAAACGGTTCATAATGTAATATATAGAAGAAAAATTAAATATTTTGCCCTTGAGTTGGTGAAACGACAAATCATGATTCGATCCATACTCTAGTAGTCGAAATGTGAGAGCAGTCAATGCCATCATCTTTTTAATAATTTCTAAGAAGATGGGCAGACTCTATACGATAAAAAGATTTTTAATTATTTTTTTAAAACATAGCTTTCACAAAGGATATAGTACTCAATAAAAGTTTCAATATATCCTTATAATATCTTCCTTCTCCGAAAACAAGATTTTATTGTCTAATATATGGATTTATGTAGTTAAAAAAACATTTGTATTATCGTGAAAATAGAAGTGCTCTACACACAAAACCCTCCAGAGAAAAAAAAAATAAAAAATAAAAATAAGGGCAAAGAAAATAACTTTTCACTTCTCATTTCTTTACCATCAAATAGAAAGAAGTAGTATCCACCAAATGCAGTTGATTAGAGTTTTTGAAAATTAAGATATAACATTTCATACTCGTCCACATCATACAAAATTCTTTCAACTCGTTTATACCCTTTAATGTTGGCATTATTCAATATTTGTAAATTATTATTATTATTACCATCACTAAATTCATCTTTCAATTCAAAAATAGTAAAACAAAAATTTCCTGGTTTGAAAATGTCCAAAATGTTTTGTAAAACTTGCAAATTATCTGTCCCTAATTCAAATGGATTAACATTAGTTTCAAAACTAGCATATGACCACCCTTTTTCTGGGGTAACATGCAATGTATAATAGCTGCTACCATTGATGATTGAATTGGATGAAAATCCACATGGGTCAAAACTAAAACAGTTACTGTTAATATCAACTATTTTATCATTGTCATAAATATCTGCTAAACCCGATTTTTTGAACACAATATTTCCAACTTCATTACCATCAAATCCCAACTTGCTATCCGGGGCAAATTTTGCGGAATCATTGAAAATTGCTACAGCATCTTGAGATAAATTAGTCATCAAGATTTCAAAAGTTTGATCTTTAAATTCATCATTAATCAATAACTTTCCTTTAGCCATTGATGATGCAATTAGTGAGTTCACTGGCAAATTGAAATTATTGGTGAAACCAATTCCAGCAGTATACAAATGCCAATGATCTTTATTTGATTTACCAACAATGTATGAATCACCGTTTTTAAACCATTTATCCAAATATTCAATTTCGTTTTCCCAATTACGATGTAATTCTACTTGTTTATGAGGAAACATAAATGATCTTCTTGAGTAAAAAATTTTGAATGGAAGATGTTCAAATAAATCCCATTGTAAATATTTCAAAACAATTTCAAATAATTTATTCAAACACAACAAAGTGGTGGTGGTTCCACATGTCTTGATAATTATTTTATTATTGAAAACAAATAGCGAACTTTCAGAGAGTAAATATGCATCCATCTTTGAAGAACTTATTTTCGATAAAATTTTACAGTTAATGGTATCTAATAATTCTTCAATTTCATTCAACGGAACCGATCTAAAACCTCCATTAGGCAAGTTTTCTAATGGTGATAACCATAATTCCAATAATTTCTCTGGTCCTTCAAATGCATTGGTTGAGTCAAGGTTAACAATATTTTCAGTAAGTCCGTCATTAATTACAATTTCATTATTCAACGAAATTGATGGCGGAACCATTTTTCTTTGATTTTTCTTTGATTCTTTTTTTAGAGTTAGATTTTAGCTTCTTCTTGTTTTAGAGTTTTTTTTTTCTTTCTTTTTTTTTTTTTTTTTTTTTTTTTTTTTTTTTTTTTTTTTTTTTTTTTTTTTTTTTTTTTT